>PVIY010008696.1:0-75782 GCA_004026745.1 Myrmecophaga tridactyla | reverse complement strand
TTTTTTTTTTTTTTTAATTTGCATATGGGTAGGAGGCACCAGGGATCAAACTCCAGACCTCCAGCACGGCAGGTCGGAGCTCTGCCTGCTGAGCCACGGCAGCCGCCCTTTCTTGTTTTTTTTAATGTAGACATTTGGGGCAATAAATTTCTTTCTCAGCAGTGCCTTTGTAGCATCCCCTAAGTTTTGAAATGTCGTATTCTCGTTGTCATTCATTTTCAGATATTTACTGATTTCTCTAGTAATTTCTTCCTTGACCCACTGATTATTTAAGAATGTGTTGTTTAATCCCCATATATTTGTGCAAGCTCTGGTTCTTTGGTGATTATTAATTGCCAACTTTATTCTGTTGTGATCAGAGAAAGTGCTTTGGATAATTTCAATCCTGTTAAATTTATAGAGGCTCATTTTACGTCCTATTATATGACCTATCCTTGAGAAAGTTCCATGTGCACTAAAGAAGAATGTGTGTCCTGTTGTTTTTGCATGTAATAGTCTACATATATATTTTAGATCATTTATCTTATTGTTTAAGTTCTCTATTTCCTTGTTGATCCTCTGTGTGGTTGTTCTATCTATAGTGGAAAGTGTTGTATTAAAGTCTCCCACTATTACTGTTGATACGTCTATAGCTCCCTTCAGTTTTTCAAATACGTTCCTGATGTACTTTGGAGCTCCTTGATTGGGAGCATACATATTAATGATTGTCATTTCTTCCTGGTGAATTGTCCTTTTTATTAATATGTAGTGTTCTTCTTTGTTTCTTATGACATCTTTACATTTAAAGTCTGTTTTGTCTGATATTAGTTTGGCTACTCTTGTTTTCTTTTGGTTACAGCTTACATAGACAATCTTTTTCCACCCTTTCACTTTCAATCTATGTCCTCGAGTCTAAGATGTGTCTCTAGTAAACAGCATTTAGATGGATTACATTTTTTGATTCATTCTGTCAGTCTGTATCTTTTAATTGGTGAGTTTAGCCCATTAAAATTCAAAGTAATTACTGCAAGAGCAGTTCTTGATTCTACCATCTTGTCCTTCAGTTTTTATTTGTCAGATCTGTATATTATTTTCCTTTTCTCTCTCTCTCTTTTCCTTTAAATTACTTTTACTCATATTCTTCAATTCTGTGCCCTCCTGCAGACCTCTCCCGCCTGTCCTTTTTTAGTAATTCCTGTAGGAATGGTCTCTTGTTGACTAGTTCTTTCAATCTTTCTTTATCGTTAAAGATTTTAATCTCTCCCTCAATTTTATTTATTTGTTTACTTTTTAAATGGACAGGCACCAGGAATCAAACCCAGGTCTTTGGCATGGCAGGTGAGAATCCTGCCATTGAGCCACCATTGCACTGCCCCCTCCCTCAATTTTGATGGATAACTTGCCTGGATAAATAATTCTTGGTTGAAAGCCCTTTTCATTCAGGATCTTAAAAATATCATACCACTGTCTTCTTGCTTCCATGGTGCCTGTTGAGGAGTCTGAAGTCAGTCTTATGTGTTCTCCCTTGTATGTAGTAGACTGCTTTTCCCGTGATGTTTTCAGGACTTTATGTTTCTCTCGACCCCTGACAGTCTGATTAATACGTATCTTGGAGTGGGGAATAATAATAATAATTATTATTAATTAATAATATATAATATATATTAATTAATAATTATTAATTAATAATAATAATAAATCTTGTTCAGATTTATTCTATTTGAAGTGCACCGGGTCTCTTTGATATGCATATTCATGTCATTTATAAGGGTTGAGAAGCTTCCTCCAATTATATCTTCAGCTAACTTTCCCAACCCTTTGCTCTTCTCTTCTCCTTCTGGGACAATAACAATTCTTATATTTTTTACATCTCTTGTTGCCTATCATTTCCCTAAGACCCAGCCACATGTTTCCATCTTTCTTGCCATTTGTTCCTTTGTGCTGTCTAGTTCTATTGCTCTATCTTCTAGTTCACTTATTCTTCCTTCTGCTTCTTCAAATCTGGTATCATGTGTCTCCAGTATATTTTTAATTGGGTCTACTGTATCTTTCATTTCTGTGAGATCTGCCATTTTTCTATTTAACCTCCTGAATTTTTCTTTATGCTCTTCCAGTGTCCTCCTGATATCCTTTATTTCTTTATAAATATCCTTGAGTAATTATTCCATATTCTGTGTCCCCTCTGGAATTTTGATTTGGTTGTCTGGCTGGGTCATTTCTGCTTGGATCTTAGTGCTTTGCAATTCTCTGTTGTGTTCTGGGCATTTGCTTACCTTGATATGGTTATTATGCAAGTTGGTTTCCTTCACTCTTCTAAAGTTTTTATTTACTTAGTTTTTGCTGAATGTTTCCTTTTATTCTTTGTCAGTTATTCTCTGCCAAATCAAGGTCTGGATCTCATGAAGGGGGTACAGTTCAATGTAAGGGTCTATTATAAGTTAGGCGAGGGTGCACAGGTACTCCATTGGCAGAATGGCTGACTCCAACACAGGGGACCCAACCTGAACTCCTAGCCCCGGGAACTGTGATGCTCCTCCTCCCTCAGGCTCTCCCCTCCCTGTCTGGGGCAGCCACCCTGCATTTACCGTGTCCAGTCAGCAGATGGTGGGCTCGAGTCTCCTCCTCCTTCAGCCCCACCTTCCTGGCCAGAGCACCTCAAGGTCCACATGCTCAGCAAGGGGTTCTGCTCTCGCAGGGGGTGCTGCTTAACTGGGGCCTGCCACATGAGGGGGGCTTTTGTGCCAGGGGGGCTGCTCTGACAGGGTCAGCTGCCCATGGGTCTACTCCACAACCTGCAGCCCTGGAGATTTTCTCCCCATCTTTTATCTTATTTCACTGAGCAGAAGTGAACTCACTCCTCTCCGGTCCACCATCTTGCTGGAAGCCCCCATTCTCAATGTTGATTAATAGACCTTCATTCCTTGAAAGTGCTTATGCTGTCAACTAGAGAATATACACACATATGTACATGCATGCATAAACACACACCTTCCCTCACCCACCCAATCATTTGATACCATGATATTGATTTAGCTTCTCTCTTATCTGTTTGGAACCTATTATAGTAAATTTCTATTACAGAAATGCAGTAAAAAAGGACTGATACATCAAACACTCAGAATAGTTAAAGATTTTTACAGTGATTAAGTTATGTGTAACATTCTTTAGACTAGAGTCCCCTAAGCACATCTGTATCATGGATGGAGAAAGAAATAAAAAGTTCTTTAAGAATAGAGAATAAGACTCCATGTTCTGTTTGGATTTAAATTTGCTAGTGCCACATTTATTTACATGCAGATTGAGATGTGACTAGAAAGGAGATATATGTCGCTCTTATAGTAGATTAAGTTGTATCAAACCCAGTGAATCACTGTAAAAAGCAAGTAAAATAAATCTAACCTTGTGTCATAAAGTAAATGAACAAAGTTGCATTATAACTGAGCATTTAAATGTGCTCAAGTGATTATAAATGCAATTACTTCTCATTAATTTTCATGAACAGGGAACATTTTTATTAATGTAGTTGGGAATGCATAGTTTAAATGCATTTTTTTCTCTTGAATTTTTGTTCATATTGTTTCAATCGTCACCATGGTATAGTCTTCCCCACTATTGTCACCATGAGGCAGTCTTCCCCAGGATTATAGAGAGAATAAAATCTTGCCTATCATTTTGAATTTCACAAGGATTTGTATTAAATACAAATTTAACCACATTTAACACTAAGATATTAAAATTTGTCATTTCCTATATCTACAGAATTGATGAGATAAATGAAATCACTCAAACTGACTATCCAGTGTGTTAGAATTGCTGTCTAACATAACATAACTCTCATAGTGATAGTACTAAGAGTTGAGTTCTCATAAGCTTCAATTCTAAGTGATGAAGGTAAATCAAAGAATGGATAGAGGTCAGAGACATAGTACAGAAGTTGGAACCAGTGGCAGAAAAGCAGTATGATGGAAAAGCAAAAATTGAATTATGCATCCATCTTCAAATTTAAACGGTTCTGTGTATAGGTCACTGAGCTTAGAGAGCAAGCTTTGATGATAGACAACAAAGAAACAGAGACTGGAAACATGCATCAGCATTCCCGTTATTTATGTATTTGTCTTTTCAGCAATGCTTATTCTTTAAATGACTTTAAGCTATACCCAATGAATGAACAAAATAATATATGATGAATGAGAAGCAGGTATCTATAAATGAAACTTTTATTCATATTGGCAAGGTCAATATAAATGCTTAAATTCAGAAAATTTTAATCTCTTCAAATTAGAATTATATGGTATAGATGCGGTCTATACTCTTTCTGTTAGGGAATATACTTAAACATTGAAGCAATAAAAGAATAATTTGAATATTTAGTAGAAAAGGCTAGATTTTCATGAGTATCCTTTTATTGTCTATTATATGTTAAGAAAATTACCATATAGTTCCTAGATACAAGACTACCTATCTAAATGGGAGAAAGGAACAAAATACTTTATAGTAAGAGTTAAAATCCAACTTTTACTTAAACACAAATAATTTTTACATAATTTTATTATGCATTCTGCCAAATTTATTAACAGACATAAATTAGTATTTTATAATTGGCCCATGCAAATAACACTTTATTACAAAATGTACACTATCATCCTATATTTTGTAATTTTTGTCAAATTTATTTATAATAAATCACAAGATCAATAATCATTCTCAGTTGAAATTACAAAATTCCAATAGGCTTCCCATGAATATTTTTACAGAGCTATTTTATAACTGACTTGTGAATACTGACTATATTATGATTTGCACGTGTGAAAAACCATATGTGGAGGAACTCTGATCAGTTTGGATTTTCAAAACTGAAACCTGAAAAGTGAGAAAATTTCTTAAATTTTTCATGTAATTTATATTTGCTGACAAAGGTTTAATCCTTAATAGAAGGAATATGAAAGACAAACTTAGTAAACAGAGTTTATATTAAAAAACACATATGTATCAACATATATACATGTATAGATAATTGCACAAATCGCAACTGTGAAACTTGATAAATTTTCGAAAACTGAGCACAAATGTGTAATCAGCACACACCTCATGAAAAAGAATGCTATTATTAGCAACCCAGAAGCCCTACATGTTTGCCTCTAGTTACTGTATAACCCAATGTAAATACCATTTACAATGTAAATACTAATTACAATTTATAATACCATAAATGATTTTGCTTATTTTTGAACTTTATGTATACGTAAAATAAAAAATCATTTTTTATGATTGGCCATTTTCACTCAGGAATATGCTTGTGAGATTTTTCTACATTGCTGCTAATTACTTGAATTTTAGTTTATTACTCAATAAATTTTCAGTCTGTATATATATCACCCATTGTTATCTAATTTTCTGGATATGAACTTTTAGCTGGTACCAATTTAAGTCTATTATGAATAGTGTTATTATAAAATTCTACTATAAGGCTTCCAATGAATATTTATGAACCTTTAATTTTGGTATGTTCCTAGAAATAGAACTGAAAGGTAATAGAATATACATATATTCAGTTAGAGTAGATACATCCATATGTATTCAACCTTGTCAACATAGCCTGAGTGTTCCGCCTGTTTGAGTACCTACAAAGCTTTCTTGTCTTTTTTTTTTTTTTTAATTTTAGTCTTTGTAGTGGGAGTGAATTGGCATTGCATTGCATTTTTTAAAATGCATTTCCCTCATGACCAATAATATTGAGCAATTTTTCATTTGCTTATAAATCATTTAGACGTCATCTTTCATGACATGTCAAGTTGATATTTGCCATTTTTTTTCTACTAGGTTGCCTATCATTTGTCCTATTGGTTAGTTGCAGCTCTTTATATATATTTCATACAATTTTGTCAGTTATGTATATTGCAAATGCCATTTCCAACATTGTGACTTGCTTTTTCACTCTTCAATGATGTCTTTTCATAAATTACATAAATGACATGATTAGTATGTAGTTATTTTTTCCTTAATGGTTAGTGTTTTCTAATCTTGTCTAAGACATCTTTACCTTCTTGAATTTCATGGAAATTTTCTGCAATATTTTCTTTTAAAAGAATTCACTTCTTGCATTTCAGTTGTAGACAACAAGCCACAGGGAGTCAATTTTGATTTTGAAATAAGGTAAAATAAAATTTCATCTTTACCCAAAGGATATCATTCTGATCTGGTAAAATTTATTGAAAAGAACATGATTTCTCCTATACAACAAATCTTCACCTTTTTACATATTTAATGACTGCATATGTGTAGGTCTATTTATGAATTTCCTTGTTTTTTAATGATGTGTGTATCTACTCATGAACCAATAACAAATTCCCTTACATATTTAAATAGAGCTTGATGTTTGATACTTTTCTTCCAGATTGCCTTGGATATTCTTGGCCATTTATATTTTCATAGAAATTTTAAAATCAACGGAAAATTTTAACTGAAGTATGATTAGAAATATGAATGGTATCACACAAAATATATCAATCAATTTTTGGAAAAAATTTCTTCATGATATAGCTTTCCATGAATATAGATTTTCCACATATGTAATGTTGTATTCTCCAAGCAAATAAGAAAATAGACCATAAGGTGAATTGTACTTTCATTCCTACAAAATGGCAGCCATAAAATTGATTTTCCTTACTGTTGACTAATGTAACTTGTTTTATATTCATTTATTCACATTAGCCAATAATATTTTATAATAGCCTTAAAGTATTCATATTTAAGCTTGCAATTGCTCAATAATTTTGCTACATTTTTCTCATAGATAAATATTCCTCTCATCATTTATTTATGTATTTACTGATAAATCCTCATTTGAACTTTGAAAAATAGATTGAAATATATTATAATTGTGTTTGTTAATTGATGCCAGTTTTGTCAGAAGAGCAATCAAAACTTAAAAACGCTTATAATGAAAATAATTTGACCTATTATATTCTATTAAAGATAAATCTTTATAAATCTTCTAAAAAATCTAACTCATTTTGGTCCTAACTCATTTTTTTCAGGTCAAAAATGTTGATTCACTGAAAAAAAAAAAACCTGAATGGATTTTGTCTCTTTAGAAGGTCAATATTCTCTTTTGTGGTGATGGAAATTGTATGAGTAAAGGAAAATCTGGTTGGCTTTGGTAATGAGAGAGTATAAGAATGTCAATATTTCTTGCAGCCGTTTTAGTAGACAGACCTCCTCTACTTGGGGATAAAACACAAGCATTCACAATTTTCCCTGATGTTTGCTCCATTTCTTTCTGTGTACTCCTCTTCTCACAGATTTAAACACCAAATGCTTCTTTTTCTTCAGTGGCCACCTGGAGTCTCATATGTTTTCACAGAGCCAAAAAAAATCTGCATTTTCACCCTTTTTGCCACATCTTATAACTCGGGGTTTCTTTTTCAGGTTTTACTGTCATCTTTCCTTTGTTTTCCTACCTAACACATTTTTGAAGTATCTTTATAGTAACTCAACTTTTCATTAATATCCATGCCACTAAAAAGCCATAAATCAAGCATGCCTTCTGTATGCTCAAAATCTAGATAAAATGAACAAGTTTGACTTCAGAAGCTTCCCACTATCTAATGATGAGTTAATAAAATATTGTCAGGTCTAGGCAGGACAATTTCTGACTTGCTTAAATGTAAATGACCATTGGATGCTAATCGGTCCTTAATTTAGACTAATAAGAATGTTGCTCCATCATTATTTTAATTTGAAAATGTCATGAAACCCCACAAATCAAGTGTTGTAATAGGATGTTATTCAACTTGTGAGATCACTTATTTTATATCTAGTGTAGGAGGTGTGAAAACAAACCTAATCATGCTGGATTGTGACGAGGTTACCAGTAAAGACAAATACTAGGAATATGATGAACATACTTTTAGAGAAATAAGAACATGATTATATTTCTCATAGTAAATAAAAATTAAAAAATTAACCCCCTAAATTGTAAAATGATTTTGCACTTGGATATTTTTAGAGGAACTATTTTTAGCTACCATTGGTTAGGAATGCATCACCTTAGTAATCAGACACTCCTCTCTAATCAGACTGGACAGAAACCTGGGCACATGAAAACCTGCATCTGACTAAAGACCGAGATGGTAGCGTAAAGTAAACACAAGGAGGCACCTGGTAACAAAGGCTCAGCTGTATCAAAGCAGGGACAGAGATACTGTGGCAAGGGAGAGAAAAGGGGATAGATGTATGGCCGGCTACACAATGCGTATTAAATAAATGTTACCACAATTAAAACTGCAAAATATCAGGAACAAAGCTTTGAAAAACATCAAAAGAATCCTGTTTTAAGTACTTAACTATAGCTAGGGGAGAACTATGAGAAGCTAGAGAAACGAGTCACAGGCTTCCCCTCACTGCATGTGACAACGGGGATGAATAAGGTAGATATTGGCACAGCTGTGTTCCTCAAATCTCTAATACCTTGGAATGCTTGTCTAAACCATTCAACAGGAGCAGTCAGTGTAAGGCCAGTGGTCCTAGCCTTGGAGAACTGTGCAAGGTTTTCTCCTTATCTTCTGCAGCCACATGCCTGCCACGTGTACTCTATTAAGTGGGAAGTACCATGAATGTGAGGAAGTGTATTCTCCAGTGTGAAAACCACTTAAGTGAACTCTGTTGATTCCAAAATTTATTTATTAAAAATTTATTATACCAGTAATTTGAGAGAGTTCATGCCTCTAAGGGACAGGAGTAGAAGAACTGATTTTTTTTGAAGTATTTATGTATTTGGTATATCAGGGAAAAAAATACTGAATGTGAATGGCATTATGTAATTTTCTATATAGCATCATTTTATATTATAAATATGAATTGCTCTACTATGCTGCTCTCAGAATTTTAGAGGAGAAAACTATTCAATGAAGAAGAATTTGAGTTGCAGAATGGGAATTGTAGTGGTCAGTTTTTCAGTATTCTAAATTTTACTTGACTGATCAATATTTTCCCCTTTCTTTAGAACTGTCTTTAAAATAATGTTAAAGTTGATATATCTTAAATTGTTATTGAAAATGAATTTATTATTTGTAAAATATTATTTGCAGATTTATGTGCAATGATAACCATAATTATGAATAAAACATAGGCAGTCAAGGATAATATTATTTTGAACTTCTTATCAAGAAAATAATCTTATCACTCTTTCATTTTAGGTGAACAAAATTTTCATAGAAATGTGAGTCTAACCTGGCTGTGATTTTTTAACAGCTAATAGATACTTTTTGCTTTTAGAATTTACATTTGTTACCTACACCTTTAATAAAATTGGCTCCATATTCAATACAAAGATTATATATAATGTGAAAATCAGGAAGAAATGTACCATTTCCAATGATACAAACATAACATATGTCTAAGGCCTCAGAAGAAGTAGTTTTAGCATCCACATCTCTACCAATGATTTCCGCAAAGCAGTCTAGGTCTTTTTTTAACAAACAACTCACAGTTTTTCCAGCCTCTAACCATTAACTGACTCCAAAGCTGTTTCAACAATTTTGGTATTTGCAATACCAGCATCCCCACTTTCCTGGTACCAGTCTGTTTTAGTTTTACAGGTTGCTTAAAGCAATACCATGAAAAGGTTTAGCTTAAGCATTGGAAATGTATTTATTTACAATTAGAATTTGAGAAAATGTCCAAATCAAGGCACCAGCAATATGATGCTTTATTCCTGAAGGCCAGCTGCCAGTGACCCTTGGCTCCTCTTTCACGTGACAAGGCACACGAGGCAGCTTCTGCTGGTCTCTTTCTTCTCTTTAGGGTTTTCTTGCTTTTAGCTTCTTGCTGTTGTGACTTTCTTTCTCTTTGTATTCATTCAACTGATAAAGGACTCCAGTGATAAGATTAATATCCATCCAGAATGAGGTGGGTCTCACATTAACTGACGGATCCTGGTCCAAAGGTCCTATTTAGAATGGGTTCATACCCACAAGAATGGATTAATTTTAGAACTACGTCTTTCCCAGGTACACACAGCTTCAAACCACCAAAGGTAGTTACTCATTGCATTTAGAGAAGAAATAAAGTCAGAGTGTTGGGTAATATAAGGAAGTAAGAAAACATATCTATCAAGCATCATAGCGGATGTTATACACATTGTAAATAGGATATGGGCTGTTTTATATTCACAGACACTCTTACACACTAATTATTTTTAATGTCTCTCATAGAAGAAAATAACATACCTAGTAAATGTTTCCCAATATTTATGACTTATTTTTTCTTGCTCATTTTGTGATATGTTAAAATAAATAAATATAAAAAATATTGTAGTGAAATTAAGAAGTTGCTGCTTTTTTATCACACAAATTGAGCTTTGGTCCCATAATTTGTAATTTTACTTGATTCTCATCAGTTTATGGACAAGGCCATGGAGAAATTGGTGAACTCGAAAATAAATCAATAGAAACCTTCCAAACTGACATAAAATGTTTAAAAAGTAAAAGAACATAACAGAATATCTAAGTATTGTGGAATAACTGTGAAAGATGCAACATATTGTGAGGAGGTTAAGAAAACTGAGCAGAAAAATATTTGAAGTAATAATGGCTGAGAACTTTCCAACAATGACACACACCAAATCACAACCCATTAAACCCAGTAAACTCAGAGAATATCAAGCAGGATCAATACGAAGGGCAGGGAGGAATCCCAACTGGATATATCATATTCAAATTGCAGAAAACCAAAGATAAAGAAAGAGGAAAAGGGATTAAGATAAAAGCAGACTTTCCTTTTCCCAGAAAACCTGCAAGAAAGAAGATAATAGAGTTAAGTATCAAAAGAATAGAACCACCAATCTATACATCTATATCTGGCAAAAGTATCCTTCAAAAATGAGGGAGAAAAAAGGAGAAAAGAGAAATGGGACAAAATAATGCCTCAGTGGCTGAGAGATTTCAAACAGAAAGGTTATTATTACACATTATAAGATATTCCTTTTTAGTTTATGGTGTATTAGAGTGGATGGAAGGAAGTACCTGCAATTATTGAACTGTGTTCAATAGCCTTGATTTTTGAAAAAGACTGTATAACTATATAGCTTTTACACTGTGACTGTATGATTGTGAAAACTTGCGTCTGATGCTCCTTTTATCCAGGGTATCGAATGTGGGTAAAAAAACAGGATAAAAAGTAAATAATTAATAAAAGGAGATAAAGGCTAAAAATTGGGTAGATTGAGATACTGTAGGTCAATGAGAGGGATGGATAAGGAATATGGGATGTGTGAGTTCTTTTTTATTTTTATTTCTTTTTCTGGAGTGATGGAAATGTTCTAAAAATGACCATGGTGAAGAATATACAGCTATGTGATGGCGTTGTGAGCTCCTGATTGCATAACATTGTTGGACTGTATATGTGTGGCTAGTTCTCAATAAAAAGTTTTTTTTTAAGTGAGGGAGAAACAAAAGCATACTCACAAAAAAACTGCAGCGATTCATTACCACGAGGTCTTCTTCGTAAGAAATTATAAAAGAAGGATAATTATATTGGCCAGAAACTCTAAATACATGGGAAATTAAGAATGCTATAGAAAGAATAAATGAAGGTAAAATAATACATTTTATTTTGATAAGTCTTGATCTACAGCAATATATTGTGTGATATAGCATATGGATTTATGAAAATGAAAGAAAACGATGTTACAGAAATGAGAGGGAAAAATTGGGAGTTATCTGTTTAAAGTTATCTGCACTATATTTGAAGTGGTGGAGTGTCATTTAAAGTTGGACTTAAATTATTTTAAAATGTGCATTGTAAACTCTACGTAGGCGTTTTTTTGTTTCTTCGTTTTGTGGGTTTTTTTTTTTTTTGTATGCTGTATGGCGGGGTCAGATTTCATTATTTTTCCATGTGAGCATCCCATTATTGCAGTACCATTTGTTGAATTTTTTTTTCTGTTTTGCTTTTTTTGTTTGTTTCTTTTGGGGGGAAGTGCATGGACAGGGAATCAAACCTGTGTCTCCCACATAGCAGATGAGAATTTTACCACTGAATTACCCTTACACCCCCTAAGTATATGTTTTTAGCAAAGAAGTATATGTAATATGTTACAAAACATAATAAAATGCAGTAATATAAAAACCAAAGAAGTAGAAAAAAAGAGATAAAAGGAAAGAAAGCAAAAACAAATTCAAAATTCAGAAAGCAATCACAAATAGAGTAAATATTAACACAAATGTATATCAATCATCATTTTAAACGTGAAGATTATAAATATAGCAACTAAAAGACAGAGTTTGTAAGGGTACATTAAAAAATAAAAGATTCAACTAAATGTCTACAAGGAACCCACTTTAAATAGAAAGACACAGCTAGAGTGAAAGTAAAACGGCAGAGAAAATATACTGTGCTAACACTAATCAAAAGAAATTTGAAAAAGATATATTAATTTCACATAATTTGGACTTCAAAAAAAGAAAATTTCTGAGGACAAAGAGGGGAATAACAAAAATAAGGAGAAAAACTCTCCAAGAACACATACTCTTTATATGAGTATTCACTTACCTACAAGGTATTAATGTTTTGTAGCTTTCCATATACAAATCCTGTGTATGTACTGTCAGATGTATAGATGTTTTTCATCATTTTGGTGCTAATTTAAATGGTATCTAACAGCATTTTCCAATAAAAAGAACCATGACTTATTGGAGAAATGACTGATTCCAGTACCCAGAAATGAAACATATAAGAGTAGCCTGGAACAGAAACTAAAGAAGTGCTAAAACACACTCATACATCTATGTGTATGTATGTAAAAGGGACACAGAAACTGACTGAAGGAACTCCCCGTATTCAAAACATGAATAATTTGAAGAAAATAAATATTACTTTATAACCCCATATATCAAATAAATATCCATGAGTACATATTGATTTTAAAAATAATTGATTGAATAAGCACATGCGAGAGAAGAAGGAATTCTTCCTTGTAAAGAAATTCCAAATAATTTATTATAAACACTCAGTCTCCAAGAATATGGAGCATAGCTCCCACTTCTTAAGTTTGGGATTCACATTGTGACTTCCTTCCAAGAAGTACAAATGAAAAGGAAGAAATAAAGAGTAACTTAAAACTTATGAAACCTTACAGACATTACTTTAGCCAGGTGATCAATATTAAATCAAAGGTGACATGTATTTTTGGTACTTTACACCTTTAATATTATGTGATAAAAGGGCACTTTATCTCTGAGATCTTCATCTTCAGCATCCCCACTAATAAATCATATTGATGGTATGGTTAAGTTTATGACAGACTCTGAAAATCAATGTGCAGAATAAGTTTATTGAGTTAAGTGACACGTGGAGCAGAACTAAAAGAAAGTTACTGCTCAAAGAGAACCAGTGGGAAAACATTTTATATACCTGCTTAGAAAAGAGAAAGGGTCTGGAGGAATGGGGATGGGGAGACAAGGAAGTCATGAGCTATGTGAGTTGTCTGGGGCAGGGTGTCTCTGGGGGCCATAAATCTGCAAAAATTGCCCAGGCAGAATGTTTGTGTAGGAATGGGCCTATTTGGTGGAGATAAGCAAATTACTAGTGTCGACATGACATGTTTATCACAGTTCCTCCTTTCCCATGGAGGCAAGGGTCTTAATTAGCTCTGCAAAAGATTTCTGGTATGTCAGCCTGCCTGGGTTTCTTTCTCAGTAGTTCCCTGAGTAAAACGAAAGTTTAAGCAAATCAGGATGATTAGTAAAGCTATTTATCATTTTCACATCACAGTATAAACCCTTTGTACGATGTCATCTTTCCCATAATAAACATGAGACAAATCAGACAAATCACAACTGAACATTTAGCAGAATACCTTATAAGTATGCCACAAATCTCTGAGGGTCACCAAAACCCAGGAAAATCTGAACACTATCATAGCCAAGAGATAAGAAGGTATGATGACTAAACACCATGTGGTACACTGGATAAGATCCTATAACAGAATAAGGGCATATTCCAAAACCAAGGAAATCTGAATAAGGCATAACCTTTTGTGAATAATTATGTATTACTATTCAATAATTAATTGTGCCAAATGTACATCCAAATATATGATGTTAATAATAGAGGAAGCCAGATGTGAGGTATACAAAAACTCTACACTTTCTAAAATATGTTTTTGTTAATCTAAAACTCTTGTAAAATAAAAAGTTTATTTAAAATTAATGTTTCAAGTAATATCTCTGACACTTTGCTCAGACTCCTTTGCTTTCTAACTCACACTGCCTTGTCATTTTAGCCTTCGGACATTCACTCAAAAGTTGTTTTACTCTCCATGAAACCTTTCCTCATTACAAAGCACTTTTTTTTCAAATACTGGAATTTTTTCTTTTATCAGTTTAACCTTTTAATAAGGCTATCGTAAATAGAGTTTATTTAATAATGTTGGTAACCTTTACTACCTAGCAGTTAAAATATATTTTGTACAAAATGAAAACCTAGATCAATGTGTATTTTAGAACCGGATGTCTATTGCCTAATGCCCAGTTTTCTTCTTTATATAATTATCTAGGACTTAATACAATGCCACAATGACAGGGACTGTTGAATCAGCATTTCTAAGATTATTCAACTCAATGTCTATTACAAAGTTTCTTTAATAGTTACATTAAAACAGATTTCAAAGTGTAATAAAGTAGAATTAAAGGGCATTTTATGTGAGCTAAGCGAAAATAAATTCTTGAAAACATTGTTAACTGAGTTAAGAACACAGGTATATAAAACTTTCCACTGTTTTAAGTTATTCTTATTGAGGTTCCTGCTTTCGCTTTTGATTATTTTTAATATATTCTGTTAGAGCACGCAGGAAAGCAATTTATATGGAAAATAAAGAACTTGCTCACTGAAAGGTATGCTGCTACAGCAAAATGGCAAATGCTCTTCGAATAGCATTTCTAGTTTTGTGGTTTATTTAACTGGAAATTGTACAATATAATAAGCACTCTGATTTATTTCTTACTATTGCTGTTTTTTTATCCGCAACCATATATGCACACAAATGTGCAGAATGCAAGTCTTTTGAACTTTGATGTTTAAGACAATCTGTTTTTGTTTTTTCTATTTTTAAGCTGCAATGAAATGTGTTGCAGCTAGGTACAATAAAGAACATTTTAAAACAACCAGAACTAACCAATTATGCAGCCCTTTTCAATATTATTCAGTAAATACTAAAACCTTTCTATTGTGACTTATTATTTGACATATGGGCTATTTAAAAATGTACTCTAAAATTTCCAAATATGAAATTTTTCTCATTATGTTTAGTGCTGGGTTGAAATGATTTATGTAATCTAGAAAAGCCATGTTTTAATTCTAATTCCAGTTGTAAATGGCAGCCATTTGTTCTAGTTACTATTCAGTACTGTATGCTTGTTGTGTTTTTTGTTTGTTTGTTTTGTTTTTGTTTTGTTTTGTTTGCATGTGTAGGCCCTGGGAATCGAACCCAGGTCTCTGGCATGGCAGGCGAGAACTCTGCCTGCTGAGCCACTGTGGCTCACCCAGTAGTGTATGTTTGAAACCTTAATTAGATCATATCCCTGGAAATGTGACTCAATCAAGAATGGTTGTTAAACTGGATTAGGTGGAGACGTGTCTCCACCCATTCTAGGGGGTCTTGATTAGTTTACTTGAATCCTTTACAAGAGGAAGCATTTTGGAGAAAGTAGGAGATTCTGAGACAGCAGAATGACGTAGTCACAAGAAGCAGAGAGTCCACCAGCCAGGACCTTTGGAGATGAAAGAAAATGCCTCCCAGGGAGCTTCATGAAAGAGGAAGCCAGGAGAGAAAGCTAACAGATGATACCATGTTCACCACATGCCTTTCCAGATGTGAGAGAAACCCTAGCCATGTTTACCATGTTCCTTTCCAATTGAGTGAGAAACCCTGAAATTCATCGGCCTTCTTAAATCAAGGTATATTTCCCTAGATGCCTGAGATTGGAGATTTTTATAGACTTGCTTAATTGGGACATTTTCATGGCCTTAAAACTGTAAATTTGTAACTTAGTAAATTCCCCTTTTTAAAAGCCATTCTGTTTCTGGTATATTGCCTTCCAGCAGCTAGCAAACTAGAACAATGTTTAATTGCATTTTCATCAGATAGCATGTTCTATCTGATTTTGATCCATAAAACTTTCAACTTGTTGAAACTTATGCTTTTCTTTGACATTGAGCCATAGGTGTTATATTACAGAACAGTATATTTTTAATGCAATTTTATTGAGATATATTTTCACATACCATATGTAATTCAAACTGTACAATCATCATATAGCTGTGCATTCATCATCACAATTAATTTTTGAGCATTTTCATTACTCTAAAAAAATAAAAATAAGAATGAAAGTAAAATAAAAAACTGAAAGAGAATACCCAAAATATCCCATACCCCATTCCTCATTATTTATTTATTTTTGTCATTGTTTTTTTCTTACTCATCTCTCCATACAGTGGATAAAGGGAATGTTGGACCCAAGGTTTTCACAATCTCACATTGACAGTTTTAAAATTCTCTTGTTATTCAGGGTGGTGTGATGGTGGCTCAGTGACAGAATTCCCCCCGCCATGCCAGAGACCCAAGTTCATTTCCTGGTGACTGCCCATGCAAAAAAAAAAGAAAAAAATCTGTAGTCATTCAATTATCTTCAAGAATCAAGGCCGTTGGATTATAGTTCAACAGTTTCAGATATTTCCCTTTAGCTACTCCAAAACACCAAAAACTGAAAGGGGGTATCTATATACTGCATAAACCAGAATTACTTCTTGTCTGTATTTGAAATTTCTCAGCCACTGAAACTTTATTTTGTTTCATCTCTCTTCCCCCTTCTAGTCAAGAAGCCTTTCTCACTCCCATGATGCCAGGACCAGATTCATCTCTTGAAGATTTACACCCCTAGAAGTATGTTCCATGTAGGGGGGAGGGCAGTGATCTCATCTGCATAGTTGGCTTAGGAAGCCAACTTTGCATGTGAGCAGCAAAAGAGGTTCTCTGGGAACAACTTATAAGCATAACTATAAGTAGATTTAGCTTCTCCTGTGGAGAAGTTTCATAAAAGGCAAACTCCAAGATCGAGATCCTAGCCCATTAAATTGGTAGCCTCAATGATTGTGAGAATATCAGGTCTTCCCAGCCTATAAAACTCCCAGACGAAATGTAAGGAACTATCTTCAAGATCTTGTGATGGCAATGGTTTCTTAGACTTTATGAGCAAACAAAGAAGTAATAGATATATAGGACCTCTACAAAATTAAAAACTTTTGTCCTTCAAAGGAGTTTTCAAGAAAGTGAAGATGCAACCTACAGAATGGGAGAAAATATTTGGAAAACACATATCCAATAAGGGTATAATATCCATAGCACTTAAAGAAATCCTATAACTCAACAATATCAAGACAAACAACCCAATTAAAAAGGTGGGCAAAGATTTGAAGAGGAAATACAAATGGTTAAAAAGTACATGAAGAGATGGCCAACATCACTAGTTATCACGTAATGTAAATCAACACCACAATGGATATCATTTCACATCTACTAAATGGCCACTTTTAAAAACAGAAAACTGCAGATGTGGAGAAAATGAAACTCTCATTCACTGCTGATGGGAATGTAAAGTGGTGAAGCTGTTAGGTAAGAGAGTTTGGTGGATTCTCAAAAAGCTAAGTATAGAACTACCATATGATCCAGCTATCCTGTTACTAATTATATTCCCAGAAAAATTGAAAGCAGTGATTTGAACAGATATTTGCACACCTATGTTCATGGAGGCATTATTCACAATTGCCAAAAAATGGAAGCAATGTGATTGCCCATCAACCAATGGATGGATCAACAAAATGTGGAGTATACACACAAAGGAATATTATTCAGATGTAAAAAGGAATGACATGCCACAACATGAATGAATCTTTAACACGTTTTAAGTGAAATAAGCCAAGCACAAAATGACAAATCTTGCATGATCTCACTGACATGAACTAATTATAATAAGCAAACTCATAGAGTTAGAATTTAGAATACAGGATACCAAGGAATAGATTGTGATAGAGACTGAGGATCTGATGTTTTATTTGTGCAGAATTTCCATTTAGGTTGATTGAAAATGTTTGGAAATGAATGGTAGTGATAGTAGCACATTATTGTAGCTGTATTTGACAGAACTGCACTATGTGCATGATTGAAAGGAGAAGTTTTGGTTCTTGTCTGTTATTAGAATGAAAGTTAAGAGATAAAATATGGGACTTTATATATAACACAGTGAACCCTGATGTGGATGATGGATTGTGGTTAATAGCACAAATTTAAGGTTGTTCTCCTATGAATTATAACATATGTATGACACTACAGCAAGATGCTAAAATAGGGTGGCATATGGGGAAAATACACCTAACATTAAGTATGAATTATAATTAGTAATAGTTAATATTTATTCATCAGTTGTTGTAAAGGTAACACACTAATGTAAAGTGTCAACAGTAGAAGGGTATTTTAGGATGTTTTACTTTTTACATGACTTTTCTGTAAATCTACACTAAATAAGTAAATAAATAAATAAATAAGAAAATGAATTATCAAGTCACAAAGAGACATGAATGAATCTTAAATGCTAAGTTAAAGAAGTCTTTCTGAAAAGGCTACATATTTTACTATTACAATTATACAACATTTTGGAAAAGGCAAAGATACAGAGATGTTGGAAAATCAGTGCTTTCCAGATGTTCAGGGGGAACATTAAGGGTTTAATACGTGAACACTGTGGAATATTTTAGGATGGTAAAACATTTCTTATGATCCTGTAAAAACATATAGGACACTGTACATGTGTCAAAGTCCATAGGAATTTATTGAACAAAAGTGACTCTTAATGTACAAACATTTAAAGAAGATCTTTTAGAAAGCCAGGAGAACCACGATCTAATGTAGAATATGAGAAAACAATCTAATTATACTACAAATGTATATATGAACTCTACTTACTGAAGGGAGTAGAGGAAAAATGTGTCAACTTAAGTAACTCCGCATTTTGGTTTGCTAAAGCTGCCTGAATACAGGATACCCAGAATGGATTAGCTTTTCTAAGGGGGATTTATGAAAGTAACAGTTACAATTTTAAGGCTGTGAAAATGTTCAAATTAAGGTACCAACAAGAGAATACCTTCTTAGAGGAAAGGCGGCATCTGAGTTCCTCTGTCCTATGGGTAGGCACATGGCAAATTCTCCTGGTCCTCCTGGATTAGTTACAGGTCCTCCTGTAAAAGCACATGGCTTTTATAGCTCCTGTGGGTCCTTCTGTCCTCCACATGGACAGTTGGGGGTTGCTTTCCTTCTACATTTCCAAACATCTGTGTCCTGGTTTCATTTTAATGCTCTCTGTTGGCTCTGAGCTCTTTCTCTCACTTTAAACTCTTTTATACCCCAGTAAACTCATTAACCCACCTTGAATGGGCAGGGTCATTTCTCCATCAATCAAAAGGCCCTACCCACAGTTAGGTGGGTCAAATCTCTATGGAAACAATCTAACCAAAAGGCTCCACCCAAACAATAGGTCTGCCCCTACAAAATTGGATTAGGATTAAAAGAACAGGGTTTTTCAGGGTACATAATAATTTCAAACCAGTACTATAACACTAAAGGCAAAAGAAACTACATAAGTACTTCACTTTAATTGATAACATTGTTTACCAAGGGAGGACAAACTAATAATTCTGATACTCATTTGCATATATACTGGAATTAAGCAATTTAGTAAATGGAGAGTAAATGGCAGGAGCCAGGTTTCTCACTGTTGGAGGAGAGTTTACAGATAAGAAATAATGCGAAGCTAGAATGACCCATGTGGTAATGGATTAGAGTTGACCATACCAATAATAACTCATGATTAGATTATTATAGATATAGATGATTATATACAGAAATAAATATGGATATATGGATATGCATGGATTAATTTGTATTCATACATTTCCTTCTGACAGTTGAGAGGGCCTAGATGAATCAACACTTCAGTAGCAATGAGTACACATAGCACCCAGATCTTGGTTTCTAATACCATTCTTCAAGAAAAGGAACTAAGACTCCATGGAGAAATTTTAGGACTAAAAAATATATTATACAACATGGTCCGGAAGGTAAAGAAGTGCCAGAAACAAGCAAGCAAACAAAAAAGCAATGATGGTGTATGACAGTTGGACAGGGGAACCAAGTAAAAGAAATTCCAACATCCAAACTGGTACACTTTGAGCAACAATAACAAAAAATGGTGTAGCACTGGATTATAACTCATGTATAAAATAAATATCTATAATGATATAAAATGCTTATATTGACATAAATAGTTGAATAAATAAATGGATGGACAAGAGAAGAGATAAATCTCCCATGCAGAAAAATGGTAAACAATTTTTATAGACATTCCACTTTCAAGGAAGTTGAACATAAGTCACCATTCCTTAAGTGTGGGCTACACAAAGTGACTTTCTTCCAAAGACTACATCATGGAAGGGGATGGGGTGGGGTGGGGTGGGACATTAACTTAAGAGTGGAGCAACTTGACAGCACTGCCTCAGTCAGGTAACCAAAATCAACATCAACACTTATTAGGTCATGCTAATAATATATACTCTTGTACTATGCATTGTACTATAAAATGAGGACAGAATTTCACCTGGATTTTTAATTTCTAGTGAGGAAATATCAATGATATTCTTCTGGAGTTTGTAGTCTTGAGTAAGGAACAGATAACTTTGATTCAGCAAGAAAGGGAAATGTGTCAAGACTAACAAAACTGTGAGAATTCAGTAAATAAATTATATTCTCCATCTCCAGGAATGTCAACCTATAACCTTATAAAAGCACTCTAAAATTAATTTCATAAATGGACTTATTAAAAATGTTCTGTATTTTGGCAATTCTTAAATGGTTACCAGGAATCTTGATATGTACAATGTATTACAATAAAGTCTATTAAGTTGAGCCACTCCTCTCCTGCAGAGGGCTGCAAAAATGTAATATTAATATGCAGGAACTTGAATTGGAAATGTGATATCACTTTTTCTTTAGTTTCAGTCATTATCCTTGGAATGAAGTCTTGTTATTTCATTTTCAGTTTTTCATTAGAAGCTTTATAATGAGGATGAAACATTAGCATTTTAATGCTTTTGTGAATAAGATTATTTTCGCACTTGCTCTTGGACATGTTAACAATCATTTTTCAAGTACTCTTTTTCCATTGTAATTAAAGGTTGGCTAATTAAGGAAACCTCGATCTCTGAAATAATATTGCTGAAGTACTGTATTATTATTTAGGAAATATTTTCACTGTTTAATGTTTGGGCAAAATTAGCAACTTCTTGCTTAAGCTCAGTGGACATTTTCAAATATCCTCTGGCTTGCCATCTAAGTCACTGTTGACACTGAAAAACTTGACTGTCTGTATGAAACACCTTTATCTATGAAGATCTTACCTCTCCTTTTATATTTCTGGTACTCATTAATTTATTAATTTGCTTTGTATATTCTCTTCCATTCTCATTTCCCAGATTTTGATTTTGCTCAGATTTCTTCTGTGCTTGTTTTTTGTTTTGTTTTGTTTTTTGCTTGTTTATTTTACTCTACAATGCATTTTGGGGCAATCATAATAGTTCCAAGGTTTTTTTATTTATTTGATTGGATTTGGCATCAGTCCAGAAGAGAACAATAGTTATAATTAATGAACTGGTTTTATTAGACATTTCCTTTGCAACTTTTTTTTTATGTGACTTGGTGATTTTCTAAATTTCAAATTTGTTTCTTCCATAAAATAATAATAAGGACAGTAAGAATAATACCACTAATATTCCCTCTATAATCATGCATTCCTGTGCAAAGCTTTTTGTGAGAGCATCCATTTCAATCCCCATATAATTCTATAATTCTATAATGTAGTAATACAATGATAACATATAGATGGGAGTTTGAATAACTTGCCAAAGGTCATGACTGAACTACGATTAGAAATCTGAGGTCTGAATAAACCAGTTCTTAATGTCTATTTTAAACCATTTCACCATAGCAATACCTCACATAAAATAACATCATCAGAGCAAGCCACGGTGGCTCAGCAGGCAGAGTTCTCACCTGCCATGCTGGAGACCCGGGTTCAATTTCCGGTGACTGCCCATGAAAAAAAAATAATAAAAAATAACAGCATCAACACTGTGCATGTGTATGGTAGTGTGTGTATAGAGAAAAGGCGCTCATACACGAAACTGCATACTCAACTTTTTCAATTAAATATATCCAGATATTTCAAATTTAGCATAAAGCTACCTATTTAATAGACTATTTGTTTTCTTTATCCCAATCTGTTCCCTCTCCTGCATCTGTTTACTATTGACTTTCCCATAGTAGAAAAGCAGCAATCACCCTTTCCTGATCACTCCTAACCTCATTCCCTAAAGCCAAGAGATCACTGAGTCCCTAAATTCTACCTCATTATTGTGTCTTATTCCCTCTGCAATTTCCCTGGAGCTCCCATAACTCACACCTGGACAACTGCGAGAAATTTTACCGAATACGTTCCTTGCTTCTAGTCTTGAATTTCCCTTCCCCAAAACGTTCTTCACAGAATGTCCAGAGTAATGTTGTTTTTTAATGAAATACAATTATATCACATTTCCTTTTTGACTGCCTGACAGGAAACATATCCCCTCCCTCAATCGCTATTGCTCTTAGACTAAAATCTAATCTTCTTAATCCGCTTTACTGGGTTCTGCACGCCCAGACCCTGCTTAACTTAAGTCCGCAGTTCCTTCTCACATTACTTTTTATGTTTACTTCACATTAGTGATTTTTCCAGCTTCAGGACTCCAAGTTTGCTTTTTACTATATCCAGAAGACTACTGTTCATGTGCATTATTTTCCTAGCTCCTGCTTTTAGAGGCCGTTCACTATAGTAATAGTTAAGGACACAGAATCTGGAGCCCCACAGATAGAACCCACATAAACTGCTGGGATGTATCATTATAATTTGAGGCAAGTGCATCAGATTTTTATCTATAAAATGAAGTTAATAATGTTCCATGCATCATTGCTTGTTATGAGGATTAAATGCATGATTTATACTGTAGAAAAATTAACATTTACACTGGTCCTAAATGAAATTAAAGGCCTTAAACAGAAATACCATATTGCTTTATGCCACAGTGATCTAAAATTCAACCATGTATTTTGGCATACATATTATAAAAACATTAAATGTAATTTATATTGAACAAATGTTAGTAAAACTCGGCAATGAGTTTATTTTTAGAAAAATGAACAGGAATATAAATTATGTGCTCTATTATGTTGATGAATGGTGCTGGACAGAATCTTGGCTGATAATCAAAATTTCAGTTTTATTTTTTACTCTGCATATATGGGACATGGTACATAATGTATACAACATGGTAATGATCAGTGCTCATTGCGTATTTTTTGAAGAAAGAAAAAAATGAATTTCTCAGTATTATCCCATCTAGCTAATGAGCATATGTTAGCATGTCAATATATTTCTAGTAAATAACTTGTTTTTAAAAAGGCATGTATCATCATTGGTTTCATAACGTGAGATGATATATAAAATAAATTTCATAGCTTTATTAAGTGTAAATAAAACACAAATGAAAAATCTAATAAAGAATTCTTAACAAGAGAATCAATAATGATATATTTTATATAATATTATTTACATAAATATGAATGTATCAGCCATGAAAGCTGTTTTAGTTTGCTAAAGTTGCCAGAATGCAATATAACCAGAATGGGTTGGCTTTCATAAAAGGAATTTATTAAATTATACGTTTACAATTCTAAGACCATAAAAATGTCCAAACTAAGGTGTTCAAAGAGATACCTTGACTCAAGAAAAGCTGATGGCATCTGGAACACCTCCACCAGCTGGAAAAGCATGTAACTAGTGTTTGTTTATTCTTTCGCTTCTGGCTTCAAACATCTTCCCTGGGGACATTTTCTTTCTGCATCTCCAAATGTCTTTGTATGTGTTATCTCTGAGTTTTCCAAAATGGTTCCCTCTTAAAAGTCTCCAGTTAGAGGATTAAGACCAACCATGAATAGGTGGAGACACAACTCTATGGAATCCACCTTTAACCACCTAATCAAAAGGGCCCAACCCACAACTGGGTGGGTCACATTTCCATGGAAACAACTTAAACAAAAAGCTTAGTCCCACTCAAACAATAGTTCTGCCCCTACAAGATTGAATTAGGATAAAGATCATGGCTGTTCTGGGGAATATAATAGTTTCAAAGCACCACAAAAGTTCAAAAGAGTATTGAATTTTGTGACCTATATTATCTACATAGAAAAATAAGTGTGATCTTAATTTTCTTTTAGTACTATCTTTTTGCTGATGTGTGTGCCCAGGAAATGAGAGTGCCAGTTTTATTTCCTCAAAGCCTAGTGCAAATTAAGGAAATAAGCTTTTCAAAAGAAAGGTCAGAAACAAAAATGATCTGTTCTCAAATTTTGACCAGTTTTAGTTGAGCTTTCCACAATTCTAAATCAGCAGGGAGAATATTAATTACTCATTTATAGATGCTATGTTGACCCTGGGAGGGAGATGAGAAGACTAAAGATCCAAACTAGAAAACATGTCCCACATGGGGACTACTTGTTAGCAGCTCTTCCCTTCAAAAACTCCAGAGGGAAAGTTTTTGACAGTCAGTCAAGTTTATTATCTTAAAACTGGAAAAGATGAGAACTATTAGAATCTTAATGCTAAAAATTGCTTTACTGACTCCCTGAGCCTGTGTTATTACAATGGTCAATAAGCCCACCAGCACAGGGGGCCCAAACATGACTATAATTTCACTTACTTGTGGGCCCTGGCAGTGGACAAGTAGGAAATATCATCTGAGTCATTGAGCAACTTGTATCTAAAATAAGAGAAAATCAAATCAGTTGCCAATGGTACTGGTGTCAAGACTGATGCTAATACAGAAAGACAGAGAAAGAGAAACAGAACAGAACTATCTAGTCTTTGCTTAAGAAGTTGACCAGAAGCAAACTTTGTCAATTACACAAGTGAAGTGGACATCTTGTGGTAGAACCCCAGTTCTTCCCTCTGTTCAGTGAAGTATTTTGAAGAGCTTTGACTGAAACTACAGCTTCTCCAGAGAGTCTATGCCATGGGTTTTAATATTCCATCAAAGACATAAAGAAATGCATAGACTTTGATTCTTGCTGGACCCCCACAGAACCACATTTCCCAGCTCTGTACTGATAAAAGGGTAACCTCTCTCCTGCTTTAAGTAGAACAAACAACCACATACCTACAAAAGTTGTGTCTCTCCTCAATTGTTTTGGTTTGCTTGAGATGCCAGATTGCAATATACCAGAAATGGTTTGGCATTTACAAAGGGGATTTATTACATTACAAGTTACAATGGTAAGGCTCTGAAAATGTCCAAACTAAGGCACCAAACAAGAGGGTACATTCTCTCAAGGAGGCCTGATTCCAGGGTTCTTCTGTCACCTGTGGAGGCACATGGCAATGTCTGCTGTCCTTCTCCTCCAGCTTCTGGGTTCAAACAGCTTTCTCAGCTTCTCCTGCATGTCCAGATGGCTATGTCTTTGTATCAATTCTCTGCTTTCCATGTCAGTTCTCCAAGCATCTCCAAGCATCTGCAACTAAGCTTTCTCCAAAATGTTCCCCTCTTAAAGGACTCTAGTAACCTAATTGAGACCCACCTTGAATGGAATTAAAAATCAAATGGTCACACCTACAATTGGCTGCGTCACATATCCACAGAAACAATCTAATCATAAGATCCCACCCAAACAACAGGTGTGCCCCTGCAAGATTAGATTATTAAAATGTCATGGCTTTTCTGCTGTACATAACAGTTTCAAGCCAGCACACCAATATATGAGCTTTCACTTCAACTGGGAAAAGTGATTGAGTAGATCAGCAAATTTCACCCTACAATGAAACTAGTATATGTTATTCAAAGTCATACATTGGAAAGGGATCAGAATATCAGTGAGCAGATTGTCATTGATACACCTGATATTATCATCCTGAGATGGTGCTTCAAGCCCAAGCCTGTTGAAGTAAGGGTGACCATGATCTTTCCTCTAGATGAGGCTGACAGGATGGCAGCTACCCAGAACTGCCAAGATCAGAGAAGCCACATGCAAAGTGTGACTCCCAGGAGAGGGTAAGAGCTGCTTCTATTTTCTACCTTTGAGGACTCTGTGTGGAAATTTGCCGAGAAGTTGGTCCTAGAACTAACATCAAACTGAAGCATAAGGAAGAGAATATGGGACACTATCAAGCAATATTACACTTTGTGCAGTAACAGGGATGAAAAGTTCTAGGCTTTTCAATTCCCAATCAAAAAAGGGACAAAATAATGGCTTTTACAATTATTATTAGATATCAGGTCATTAGAATTTCAAAGGACAAGTTGTAATCAGAAAAGGAGACAAAGTTATCATTCCAATAGTAAAATGTAAGCTGAAAGGAAGGGAGGCAGGGTTATTATTAATGACCTAATCTCCCCTTGTTAGAATTCATAAAATTCTAGAGCCCCCTAAACTCAGGGAGATAGATTTTTGGGCTACTAGGCCATCTGACCTCCTATGATGTGCCCAGTAATAAACTCTTTCTCTCTTTGAAACCCTGATGTCTCAAGAATTGGTCATTTGAGCACATGGGCACATAGAAATCTGTCTGATATCATAATTATTCCTTTTGTTACCCACCAAAAGTCCATCATACCGATATACCACATTTTGTTTATCCATCACTGGATGATGAACATTTGTATTCTTTCTGCCTTTTGGCTGTTTTGAATAATGTGGTGATGGTCACCCATGTACATGTTTTTATGAGTACTTTTCTTCATTCAGGTCTCTTTAGGTGGAATTGCTGGGTCAAATGGCAGCTCTCTTTTTAACTTTTTAAGGAATTGAAAGATTGTTTTTTGAAGTAACTATACCATTTTACAATCCATCAGCAGTGTGTGTGAGGCTTCAAAATTTACCACGTCCTTATTCATTTTTTATTATCTGTCTTTTTTTATTATAACCATCCTATTAAGTAAGAAGTGGTATCTCTTTTGTGATTCTGATACTGAGAGTTTCTTTGTGATAATGACACTGAGATTCTTATCAGCTCATTGAACACTTTTATATATTCTTTGGAGAAAGGCTTATTCAAATCCTTTCCCCATTTTTAATTGTGGTGTCTTTTTACATTGAATTGTAAGAGTTCTATACATCTGGTAGATATAAGCCTTTTCAGATAAATGATTTGAAAATAGTTTTTCCCCTTCACTGGGTTGTCTTTTCATCTTCTTGATAGTGTCCTTTGAAGCACAAAATATTTAATTTTGATGCAGTCAAATTTTTCTAGTTTTTTCTTTCATTGCTTCTGTTTCTGGTATTGTATCTAATAAACCAAATTCAAGGTCATGAAGATTTATTCTTATGTTTTATTCCAATAATTTAACTGTTACATTTATGACCATGACCTGTTTTGAGTTTACTTTTTTGTATATGGTGTGAGGCAGGGGTCCAAATTCATGCTTTTTTGTAGTGTCATGGATTGAAAAGACTATTCTTTCCACTGCTGAATTGTTTTGGCAATCTTGTGGAAAATCAGTTAAGCAAAAGTTGAGGGTTTATTTCAGGATTCCTATCCTAATTAATAGATCTGTGTATCTATTATTATGGTAATATCACATTGCATTTTTAAATGTTGCTTTGTAGTAGTTTTAAAAGTCAGAAAATATGAGTCTTCTGAATTTCTTTCACTTCTGCAAGATTATTTGGCTAATGGAGCACCTTACATTTCCATATAGATTCATAATCATCCTCTCAATTCTGAAAAGAAGCCATGTTGATTTTTGATGGAGAGTGCATTGATTTATTAGATCAGTTTGGGGACAATTGTTATCTTAACACTATTAAGTCTCCTGATTCATGTACCTCAATATATTATCATTTACTTGGATGTTTAATTTTCTTTCAAAATGTTTTGTAGTCTTCAGAGTATAAATTTTACACTTTTAACATATTTATTCCAAAATATTTTATTCTTTTGATGTATTGTAAATACTATCCTTTTCTTAATTTAATTTGCAGACTGTTCATTACATGAAATTCAATTAATTCCATATTTTGATTTTGTATCTGCAACCAACTTGTTGTTAGTTTTATTAATTTTTGGTGGATTCTTTTGCTCTTACAGAGTGAGTTAAGAAGTGTTTCCTTTTCATTTATTTTTTAGAATAGTTTGTAAATTATATATATTAACTTTTTTCTTTTTCAATATTTGGTAGGATTAGCCAGGAAACCCATCAGATCCTGGGCCTTTCTTTGTGTGGTATATATTTTTATTACTTTCAATCTTATTACTTTTTTTTTCCAGGCTTATTTTTATTCAGATTTTATTTATTTTTTTATTTTTTTTTGCTGTACAGCGGGGTCTCAATCTTATTACTTTCTAAAGTTTTTTTTTTCTTTTCAGATTTTCTATTTCTTCTTGATACAGTTATGGCATATTTATTATATTCTTCTACAAATTTGTCTATTTCATGTAGCTCATGTAATTTATTGGTGTTCATTATATTTCCTTTTTCTTTTTATTTCTGTAAATTCAGTAGTAAGTTCTCCTCATTCATTTTTTATTTTAGCAAATTAAATGTTACCTCTCTTTATCATGATCAATCTAACTAAAAGTCTGTCAATTTTGTTGATTTTATAAGGGACGAGATTTTGGTTTGATTGATTTTCTCTACTTTTTTTTATTCTCTATTTCACTGAACTCCACTTTAGTACTTATTACTTCATTTCTTCTGTTTCCTTTAGGCTTAATTTGCTTTCTTTCCCAGAGTCTCAAGGTACAAAGTTAGGTTTTGTTTGACAGTTTTGGTTAAAAGGACATGTGTTTATAGCTACAAATTTCCATCTGAATACTGCTCTAGCTGCATTCCATATGTTTTGTTATGTTGTGTGTTCTTTCTCATTCATCTCAAAATATTTTAAAATTTCTCTTGTGATTTCTTCAACTCATTGGTCATTGAGAATGTACCACTTGATTTCCAAACATTTGAGAATTTCCCCAGTTTCTTTCTGTTATTTATTTCTAAATGCATTCCATTGTGGCCACAGGATATATGTAGTATGATTTGAATATTTCTTAAGTTTATTGGGGCTCATTTTGTGACCTACCATATGGTATATCCTGGAAAATGATTGACATGCACTTGAGAATAATGTATGCTCTGGTGGTTGGTTGAGTGTTCTATAGGTGTCTATTAAGTCTACTTTGTTTATACTGCTATTTTCCTTTATTTTCTTACAGGTTATTTTATCCATCACTGAAAGTAAAGTATGGAAGTCTAAAAATATTCATGCTTAATTGTCTATTTCTCCCTTTAAATCTGTCACTGATGCATGCATTTTCAGCCTCTGTTTTTAGGGACATACATTTATTATTTCCGTATATTGCTGGTGAATTATTTAGTTGGAAATTAGACTAATCGTATACTTAATAATAGTTCATCTAATCACATTTTGTAATTAAGTATAATAAGATATGTAACATGATTTCCCTTACATTTAAGAAATTCCTTCTGGATGCTTTTGGGAGACAATTTTGGATTTCTTGATGATTCTGCAAAGTCCAGGCAAACTAGGGTAAAGATAGACAAAGCACTTCCAGACAGCATTTGCTCCTATTGTAGAGTAATAAATATGGAGATGTCTTTCTCTTCTATCTCAGAGAAATTCAGTTATATTTTAGATAAATTTAACTTTCTATCTCTTGGAAGGAGTATATACAAGAAATGGAATGGCTTTAAAATGGGGAATTTAATAAGTTGCCAGTTTACAGTTCTAAGGCCGAGAAAATGTCCCAGTTAAAACAAGTCTATAGAAATGTCCAATCTAAGGCATCTAGGGAAAGATACCTTGGTTCAAGAAGGCTGATGAAGTTCAGGGTTTCTCTCTCAAGTGAGAAGGCACATGGCGAACATAGTCAGGGCTTCTCTCTCAGCTGGAATGGCACATGGCGAACATAGCGTCATTTGCTAGCTTTCTCTCCTGGTTTCTTGTTTCATGAAGCTCCCCAGGAGATATTTTCCTTCTTCAACTCCAAAGATCGCTGGCTGATGAATTCTGCTTCTCATGGCTATATTGTTCCACTCTGCTCTCTCTGAATCACTTTTTCTCCAGAATATTTCTTCTTTTATAGGACTTCAGAGACTAACCAAGACCCACCCAAGTGGGTGGAGACATGCCTCCTGCTAATCCAGTTTAACAACCACTCTTGACAAAATCACATCTCCAGGGAGATGATCTAACTACAGTTTCAAATATACAATACTGAATAGGGATTAGAAGAAACAGCTGCCTATACAAAATGGGATTAGGATTAAAACATGGCTTTTCTAGGGTCTATACATCATTTCAAACCAGCACATAGGGGCAATCACAGATCCTTTTTACTTTTTGTCTCTTCATTTCACATGAAAGGACACATTTCTTGAGCCAGTCTTCAGTGTGTTGAGTAGTCTATAATAAAGCTTGAATACTCTTCATATTGCTACCTACTTCTGACTGGATGGATCTTTTTGTACTGATATTTCCGGTTAAAAGAGTGGTAGGGTACACACAATCAAGAAGACAGGACTTTCTTTGGAGGAGTCCACTTTGGTTCTGAGGACAAGGTTGAATTCTAGCCTAGGCAGTAGTTTTTTGTCTCATTCAATTCTGTTTATTAATGTTGCACACTGAAGTTTGAAGATAAAATTGCAGTTCATTTTACAGTATGTGCTTGCTTAACTTTGTTTTCTCTCTATATATTAGTCCCAAGATTCTCTAGTAGCCAGTGTAGGGGTCGTTGCTTAGCTTTTGAGGTATAGAGCTCATGCCATTTCTTACTCTATAATCATTAATCTTAATTTTTAAATGTTATGTATATTACTGACAAGCAGGAAGCAATGCTTTTATCTATTTATTAATTCGTTGACATGTGCATGCTCATATGAGAAGGAGGAGGTTTTTTGCTGCAGAAATGCTGGATATAATAAGGAAGATTTGAAGAAACAGAGTAAGAAAATTTGTTATCTTATTGGAAGGCTTGTTAATTGTTTAATACATCATTTCATTTGGCCAAATTATGTAAAGCAAAAACTCATTAAAATATTATGTGTATTTTTAATTGCATCCTGCAAATAGTTGCTTGAAGTTCCATGACCAAATATAGGACAAACACTTTAAAATATTTTTAATATCAAATTGGTGATTATATTGGAGATAAAAATAGATGTATGTGTATTTATTTAAATCAAATTTCCTATTATATATTCTATATTTTCAGAATGCAGTAAAAATTTTGAAAGTTGCATTAACTTTCTGGGTTGGTGTTTTTCAGCCAGGAGTGATTTTTCTTCCTAGGGAATATTTTGCCAAATATTTGGAAATATTCCCTTGGGGGAAGGGAGATCTACTATTAGCATTTAGTTTATAGAGACCAGGGATACTGCTAAGCAGTCTGTAATGTACAAGACAATCTCCCGCAACAAAGAACTGCCTGGTTCAAAATACCAGTAGCACCAAGGTTGAGAAATCCTTCCCTACATTATACAGCATAGTTGAAAACAACTTATATTTGGCAAATGACGCCAAACTTAATGTAATATTTTTATGGAAAGCTAGGGGACACTTATCCACTAATATGTCATATTTCTCCAAAGTCTGGGTTATCTGAGCAAAATAAAAGTTTGAATAGCAGTTGGAGGTCATACTGTTGATAATACATGTAAAAAACATCTCACTTTATGTTGATATTTTAGGATAGTGTAGACTAAGTTATCTTCTTCCACTCTTTTCAGACATTTGCTTATATTCTAGACCTAGACATACTATGATTTCTTACATTTCATTGTAATGAGTGATCTTTCTCATAACTTTGGAGAGGAAGACTTCTGGACAGTTTTACCAGGACTCCTATAAAAGCTCACATCTCCTAACTTGAGAGTTCCTCTTTTTTTTTAATGCACATCACTGAATGTGTGCGTCTCACCTTAACTGTGTGGGAGAAATTAGATCAGGGGAACTGATGCAAGATATTGGTCTGGCTGCTGTTTTAGCTATGAGCACTAAACATCTATGCCTTTGACTCAGAGGTCTTATGTTCTTCTGTCAGATTTTCTATACGTATATACATGCATATATATATATATGTGTATATAAAGTACATATAAATGTATATGTGAATATGTTTGCATATATGCAGATATATAGTGTTTGATCTCACAGTCTCCTTAGTATACCTTGTCTGACATGGTTCTCTTTGTTTCATAATGGCATACTTTTTAAAAGTATTTTACTATTAAATTAACTGCATATTTTATAAAAATGCAAATAGTATGCTTAATAAAATAGACATATCTAGGACAAGAATAACAAAATTTGATATTTTTAAGAATCTAAGATTAAAGATATTTTAAGAAAAACCAGTTAGTCTAAAAACAATATATTAGAAGGAATTATCATTTTAAAAATTTTTATCTGAATCAAGTAATTCTGAAGAAGGTATTTTGAAATATTCTTTAAAAGTTTCAAGCTCAATAATGCATGTGCAAATCAACATATCTTTAAAGAGGAAGAAGTGTGTGTGGAAAAATGTTAATGCTATTATAAAAGATAATATATCCATAGGAAGACTGTATTTTGGCTTTATGATGGAGCACATGCACAGTAGATGATTATTGTACCAAGCTGAAGGTGATAGACAGCAAAGGGCGACTGGAGAATGACAAAGTTTAATAATGGAACATCACGAAGTTAGTGAGAGTGATTCTGGTGTGATAAACTTGACTATGTACAAGAATATTCCTTTTTTGAACTTTAAGATGGTTAATCAGAATTGGCACCACAGTGTACATCTCCATTAATGATGGTTTAAGGTTGTTTATCCAGACTTATTCCTGAACACTCACCTATAAATCAAGTGCACTATTTTTTCCTTTGGCACTTTATTCATTTATCTACTGTATTTGCTATACTGTATGATAATTATCTAGATGAGTAAATGTTTCTCCCTATGGACTATGAACTTCTTGGAAAAGAGGATCATATCTGGTTTATCTTAATATTTTGAAAACTAGTACATTTCCTGGCATAAATGAACTCATCAGATGTTGGAAGGAAGGGAGTAAGGAAGTAAAAAGGAAAACTTTATTCGTAAAAAATATAAAACAAACAAACACTAAAGTCTTCTTAAACTCCCTGTATTAGCCAGAGACAATAGGGCAATTGAATTAAAGAGATGGCTACAAAGCAGCAAAAAGAAGACTCCACTACCCTTAGATTGGATTCATGAAATAATGATTACCATTTCTAGGGGAACTACCACTGTTGGTAAAACCTGCCTGGTTCTCATGGGAATGCTCAGACTAGAAGCTAATGGCTTCTCACTCATTTCTGTTTTTAAATCTCACAAGTGCTTCCAATTGTCAGCTTCTAGTCAAAACCATGGTGTCAAAGAATCTAATAAATACAGTTTTAGGCTTCTAGCATCAATAACGTAAGGAAATTTTAGATAGTTAGTTGCAGATTCCAATATCAAAAAAAAAAAAAAACATTATTGAGTTCATTTCCAAAGCCTGTAACATAACCAAATAAATGGTGGTCTAGGAAATTCACTTACTTTCAGTTGATTTAATGAAGGTCACAATTTTCATTGGATTTTAATTATAATTTGTGTGCTTTTTCATATTCACTCCCTTATATATTTTCTTGTTAGTGTTTGTCATTTCACCTACTCAAGTTCCTTAATTGCTTGATTTTTAATATTTCCTCCCATTTTGATTTAGAGCTTCCAACTTACTAAATTTTAAACATTTCGTATTTTAATTGAGTAGAATTGTTTAAATTTATCTCTAATACAAATCAGATAATTTTATTAAACCAATACCTACCAAGTTCTATATTTAGATGTGTATGTATGTATACATTTCCATTGCTTCCTCAAAGTTATTTTTTTAAGCCTGCCACACAATTATGTCACATTTGATGCATATTCTTTTCAGGAAATGCATTTTGAATTATTTAAAAATAGCCCATTTTATTAACATTAAAACTCATAGGCAAAGTTTGATATTTAATTTTAAAAAAAACAACTATAATCTAACAGGACCTCATTTACAAGGGATCAAAGCACAAGATTTAGATCTAGGATGTATAATATTCATTGACTGAACAATTCCCATTGTGAAAGGAATTTGTAAAAGACTGCTTATTATACTTTCTTGCAAGATAATGGAGATCCATCAAAGGTATTGAACACTCAAGGAACAGAAAACTAGTGAAATTAGATTTTAGAAAATTCACATGCATTCTATTTTCATTTACACAAAAAATATTCATTTATACAATGTGATTTAAGCAGCTGTGATGATAAAATTCAAACTATCCTAAGATTTTCTTGCAATTTCTCTCTCAAAATTAAAACAATATATATTTACAAACAAGATAGTTTATATTTAATATTTTAATTGAACTGTAGTGCATTTTCAGATGGATATAGGATTGATCATTTTATTTCAGTGTGTTATTCTTTTTCTTCTACAGTAGAAAATTTTAAGGGTAAAGTGCAATATATTAAAGGGATACTGTTTTAGTTTGCTAGCTGCCGGAATGCAACACACCAGAGACAGAATGGCTTTTAATAAAAGGGGATTTATTTTGTTAGTTCTTCAGAGGAAAGGCAGCTAACTTTCCACTGAGGTTCTTTCTTATGTGGAAGGCACAGGATGGTCTCTGCTGGTCTTTTCTCTAGGCCCCTGGGTTCCAACAACTTTCCCCGGGGTGACTTCTTTCTGCATCTCCAAAGGCCTGGGCTGAGCTGCAAGTGCTGAGATGAGGAATGCCGAGCTGCTTAGGCTGTGCTACCTTGCGCTTTCTCATTTAAGCACCAGCCAGTTAAGTCAAACCTCCCTCATTGCAGCAGACACGCCTCCTAGCTGACTGCAGATGTAATTAGCAACGGATGAGGTTCACGTACCATTGGTTTATGCCCGCAGCAACAAGACTAGGTATGCTCACCTGGCCAAGTTGACAACTGAATCTAACTAACACAGATACCATGGTGTGTAACAGAACTGATGTCATAGTGCTGTTTGGTCTATTCCAAGAACCAGTAATTTATGAGCATTCTTCATAGGGAACTGCTTTGCTTCAGTTTCATTATGCAATTCTTGCTTCTTCATTCCGAGTATTAAGTTGAAAATAATCTGCATATGACATGTGTTTTCTCCAACTATACTTGTTTAAAAGATGATAGGAGACTTGCTTGATCTTTGACTCTCTCACCCTTGAATATTAAGGCAGTTCTCAGGAAAAGGGACATTGTTGAAAGCTTGACTTCTGGCCTTATTTGTGTCTTCTGTAATGTTATGTCACCTCTTTTAAAGATGGACATATGTAGATATGTTAACTCCTCTATATCAGGAAAAATATTAAACATAACTTCAATATTATTTTAACTCTAGAATACATAAAAAGTATGTTCATTTTATATATTATTTTTTTCTTTTCTGTAGAGATTTCTCAGATATATAAAAAACTGCATGTTTATTTATATTCTTTTAATCTTTTCTTTCCCCTTTCCAGAACTTTCAAATAGGAAACCAATAATTGTGTTTTCAGAAAATGCATATTTCTTTGAACAGCATCAAAGTATATAACAATGAACAACAAGCAGAAATGGAATCTAAGAAATAATTTGTGTTTATTAAATTACAGTGCAGGTCATATATAGTAGGTGGACATGGAAGATGGAGATGTGAACATTCTTAAGATTTGTCCCAAGGTTATTTTGGCATAAAAACATTACAACTTCTAAAATTATATTTCTGTATTACAAGAGTAGAATAAGCTCAAGGTTAAAGAACATCCTTTCTTCTTTTTTCTTCCATAAGAATATGGAAGATTTACAATATCTAAAATGCTTAGGGTCATCAATAAAGAAGGCATCCTAGGATAAAACCCCTAAAAGATGGTTCTACTGTGTAGAAAAGAGTCACAATCATTCAGTCGCCTGAGTCTTCATCTTCAAAATGCCTCCAGATATTGTGATCTTAAAGAACTGCAGTTTGGAAGAATAGAAAGTGCCAAAGATTTAGAAAGTATGTTTTTAAATAGCTTAATGCATTGAAAATTCTGACTCTAGAGCAGAGGCTAGAAACATTTTTACTTCTTTTTCTTTTAAGTTTGTCCTGAAAAACTTCAGGAGAAATTAATCAGAAATTCAAATTTAACAAATATATTTTTCTTAATGGATCTGATTTTTTTTTTAATGAGAATGATCTTTTATTCAAATGTTACTAATCACAAGAAAATAAAGATAACAGAATGTTCATAAATGTGTGCATGTATGTATTCTAAACCTTTATGAGATAAATCTCAGAAACCATGGAATTATATTTAACAATCATTGGTTTCATAGAGAAATATAAGTATAGTATTTACACAACATATCTGTAACAATATATATATCCCTTTATAAAAATGAAGATTGTTGGAAGGAATATTGTTTTCTGGGGTTTCATATATGCATTCCTCGATGCAAATTATGATATATGTAAATATATTTACCTATCAGTTACACTGAACATGAAACAATTTTTAAGGATAGATGTTTTAAAAAGAAAATATGCCCTAAGTGAGAAATTTTTAAATGTTACATTTTTTTCTATGTAACTGAATTTATAAGTAACAAAGTGCAAAAACATCAAGATATTTAGAATCATATAACACTTTATGTCAGAGGTTGCATTTTTATGTCTGAGATTTTTTCACAACACTATGGAAGTATACTCTGCTTTTGAGACTATAGTAAGCCTAAAATGTGGAGAATTAAGAACCCCTGGAAGCAACTCTCAACTCTCAACCAGTAACTAATAAGAATTAATATATAAATAATCCACTCCACTTTCCCTGATTGGGCAAATTCTGAATGATGTGTTCTAAACTTTTCACCCAGATTTCATACAGAATTAAGCTCCAATTTGCAGCTATAGCTGGCTTAATAATATATAGTTTATTGGAGGCTTTTTCTTTCTTTATCAGCTTCCCACTGTATAACTACGTTCCTTGAACATGTCAAAATAAATTGCTCATGCTCATCATTATCTCAGGATTGAATGATTCATCAGCCAGATGACAAAAAAGACAATGTTGTTGGTTTTGATAAATTCTAGCATGTTATTGTTTCACAACAACTAAGAATAACCAATGCTGTGCAGGGTGACATGGTGGAAATCTGTACAATCGTTTATTATTAGACAATATGAATATGCAATACCTCCAGTGTTTAAGAAATAATCTGCCAATGGTAATTATAAGAACTTGGAATTGGTTGGCTGGTTATTTCAAGTGTCCTTAATACATGAAAGAAGAAATTGATGGGAATAAGTGATTGTGGGAAATAAGAAATTGTGGGAATAAGTGATCCACCATAAACTCAAGACTAAAAATTAAATCATATAAAGTTGAAATGAAATAAATTATGTACAGACCAAAGATAGTAAATACCTGAAACTCAAAACATCCTAATTATTTTACTACATTTACTACATAGGTTTTAGAGATTATTTCGATCAATATCTGTATAATGGAAGTAGTATATAATGGTGCACTACTCTACATGTCTTTCCAACTCCACCCCTAATGCACACTGATAGCTAAAACTTGGCCAGGGGCAGTAACCTAAGAAACTGACAGATGTTACAAACCAGAGCTTGATTTATTGTTTCATTGATTGTCTAGAACAGGGTCAACAATCTACATGAAATCCAACTCACCATTGTTTTGGTACAGCCCACAAGTTTAAAATGATATTAATCAATTTAAAGTGTTCTTAAAAACAAGCAGGAAGAGCACAGCAAAAAAAAAAGAATATGTGGCAGAGACAAGATGTGGCTCACAGGGACCCCCAAAATTAATATCTGGCTCTTCACAGAAAATGTTAGCTGGTTTCCACCTAAGAAATCAGTAGAGAAAATGCTGACAGTGAATGTTAAACTTAAAAGTGTGTCAGGTCTGTAACTATTACATAGTGAATCGTACGCAAAAATTGAAGTGTTATAATCTCCATTATTCAAAAAACATTCTCTGACTCAGCAGAGATGGTTCTCTTGTTACTGACAAATGAGTAAATTTTCCATGTGTCATTGCAGTTTTCACTTTGGTCTTATTCATTAACATTCTGTAAAAGAACATAGCAATTAATATTCATGTTGGAAGTAAACTCAGAGAGCCAGTTGTAATTTTCATCAGTGTTCCACTGGGGTTGCCTCACAGACAAGCAGTTTAGCTCTGCAAAAGTGCTGTTTGGAGGTAAAGGGATTCTAGAATGGGTGGTGGAAGAGGGAGATGGTGAACATCAGCTGTGACTGAAGAACCAATAACGTCAGAGGGGACTGTGGCTAGCCTGTTCACCTGTGTGCCAGTTTGAAAGGATGCACAGACCCTAGAAAAGCTGTGTTTTAATCCTAATCCCATTTTGTAGAAGTAGCCATTTCTTCTAATCCCTATTCAGTATTGTATGTTTGAAACTGTAATTAGATCATCTCCCTGGAGTTGTGATTTAATCAAGAGTGATTGTTAAACTGGATTAAGTAGAGGCGTGTCTCCACCCATTTGGATGGGTCATGATTAGTTTCTGAAGTCAGTTTGGAGAGTGAGAGATTCAGAGAGAGAACAGCAGAGCAACATAGCCACAAGAAACAGAGTCCATCAGCCTGTCACCTTTGGAGATGGAGAGGGAGGATGCCTCCCGGGGAAATTTGTGAAGGGAGGCCAGTAGAGGAAGCTAGTGGATGATGCTGTGTTTGACACATGCCTTTCCAGATGAGAGAGGAACCCTGACCATGCTCACCATATGCCTTCCCAGAGGAGAGAAAAACTCTGTTTGCCATGTGCCCTTCCACTTGAGAGAGAAACCCTGAACTTCATCAGCCTTCTTGAACCAAGGTATCTTTCTCTGGATGCCTTTGATTGGACATTTCTGTAGACCTGTTTTAATTGGGACATTTCTGAGCCTTGGAATTGTAAACTAGTAACTCATTAAACTCTCCTTTTTAAAAGCCATTCCATTTCTGGTGTGTTGGATTCTGGCAGCTAGCAAACGAGAGCAATTCTCCTGCCATAAGCCTTCACCTTAGGAACTGAGATGGATCATCACCTTGAAGAAGCAATCACAGGACACAGGGACTTTAATAGGGGCACAAAAGTATCTGAGTGATGAAGAGGCTGGCCAGGGCAGAGACTGACAGTGCCACACCCTAATTCCACATTTATTTCAAAGTGCTTCCCCACACTTTGAACCGCCACTATATCTTCTCTGTTCCCAAAGGCTTTAGGTGTTCTATCAGCTTATGGCAGACTGTAAGTGCCTATAGTTCAACAGCCGATCAGGGCTAAACTGCTGACTGAAGGGGTTGATGTATAAAAACCCAGCTCCATCACCCCTCCAGTTGGATACGTCTGCGGCATATATCTCACACCATTTCCTAGAGTCTCCCTGTGCATTTGACTACAGTCGCCATAGTGGATGCTGACTAGATGTGATCTCCTTTAGAGGCTGCTTTTCTTCCTTGTTTCAAATCCCCAGTCCACTACCACGGTGCCATGCATCTCCAAAGCAAACTGCTTACGTTGGAATTCTTACCTGAGGCTCTGCCTCCTGGATAACCCCATCAAACCCAGGAGCAATCACATTCTACCCCTGTGACCTTCAAGACTCCTTGAAAGCACTGTAAGCCACTGAAGAGAAAAAAAAATGCTCTGGTTCTTAATGGTGTTTTTTTAATGGTTTAAAAAGTACAGTGAAATAAAGTAAATGCATTTTATGTGCAATTATTATAAATTATCATGACTTTCTGTAATCTTTTATAAATCATTAGATATGGTCAATAGAAAGAAAGTCTCCAGTGAGAGGAAAAATAATATGTATTATTGCTAAAATTGGGCTAAGTCCTCTGGTTGACCTATGATTTTCCAGGATTCTGATTTTATCTATTCACTTTTTAATTATTCTGAGGTGAAAGTAATAAATACTTCCTCAGTATTTTTTTGCAAGCATTAAATATATGACTGAAGAAACAGAAGTAATTGATGAAGTGCTTATTTTTCCAAATGGCTGAAAGCACTAGAAATTCTCTAGATCATAATTTCCAAAAATATGTTCTGTGGACACATTAGTCCTTCTACAGTTCTTTAAAAGCAGTAAATTTAGAGAACACAGGTGGTGTTGTCTTTCGCCTTAACGTCTCTCACTTCAATTTTCTTTCATATTCACAATGAATGAGTGAAAAAACTTTTAAAATAAGCTGTCAATTTAAAAAAATGTCATATTACTTACTGTTTCTGAGACCTACATTAATAGATATATGCAAACGAGTGTGTTTGTGTATGTGCAAAGACACGTACTAGGATCTAACAACTTTGGAAAGCACCGTTCTGGGTATTCAAATACTAGTTTTAAGTAAATACCATCAATGACATAATATATTTATCTTAAATATTACTCTCTAAACCTTTCATTTTTAAACATAATTTATCAAACATGACAAAATGTATCTTATGTCCACAGATTTCCCTAAAATAAGCATAACCATTCTATATTTAGTTTTCCAATAATATATTAGCCTTAAATATGCTTAAAGTGCCAATATCTCTGTGGTTATAGACAAATAGTCAACTGGTAATATTTGAGCCACCTCAAAAGTTACTTCAAAGAAGTGATATCAAAGATTATTTGTTTTAAGAAGTTAATAAAAGTATATGCTATGAGGAGGAATGTGTAGAATGTAGATTTTTTTCTTACCTTGAATTATTCAACATTTTGGAGGAAAACAAGTTTTACATGAAATTGGTAAAGTACAAAAGTTGCAATTCATAATTTAATGGTAAGCATCATTCTCTAAAGTACATTGATGCTTCACAAATAATCACTATTAATATAAACTGTTCATAAATTCCACTGAAGCTTCTTACTAGTATAGCAGTAGCTGAGAATTTTGAATCTGTGACAGTCTTTACTTACTTATATTGGACTTCATCAGAGCATGATTCAAACTATAATTTGCCTGGATGCAATGAGAACTTTCTTCAAAGGCACAGTAATCTCCATGTTAATGTAGCTTGGAATTTCAAGGGCATACCTGATATAACAACGTGTTGTCATAAATATTGCTGACATTTATTCATTGTACTTTCTTTAAAAGCAAGTTAATATTTCAAAATAACTTAGTAACATCATTTCTCAGGTCAATTATAAAATATGCTAATGTGTCAGACATTCTTAATAATTTGGATTGGTTGTGGACTGCTGTAGCCTAAGTAAAAAGAATTTTAAAAAGTAGTATTCCATGGTGAATAATTTAACCATATGGTCATTTGGCTTTGATTTAATTCAGTGATGGGTGTTAGGAATTTTATGGTATACCTGGAATAGATATAATAATTATAAAAAGAGTATTTTACAGAAAAAGGGCAATAAATATTACAGCAAAAATTTCATTTACTATATTCCTTTCCAAATTTTATTCTGGTCTTTTCACATTCTCCAAGGAAACATATTCCTTTGGTATATTAGAAATGCCTTGTCCAATTCAGTCCAAATCCTAGAGTATTGACACCATTAATGTGTAAGAATTACATTTTGAATGAACTTCGATAAATCAGAAATTATCAGAGAAGTTCTCACAATTACATTTCGGTTATGCCTAGACTCCAAAGAGAGTTGTTGAAGTATAAAACCACCCTTTACTGTTGATATAAAGCCTTGAGGTTCTCTCTGCTGGTGAGTTTTGGAAATATCCAGCAAAACAATTTTATGCACACACACATATATGTATACACACACACACACACAAACATGCATTTCTTTAAGGATCAGTGATTCTGTTTTCCAAGAAGATAACAAGAATTACATCCGTGAAACAGAGTATTCACCCAGCTGTCTGTTCTAAATCAGTTTACAAATAGATAGCACGCATTGTTACATGTGCACGTGAGAAAGGAAAGCAGGCCATATTTATGGTAACAGCAGATGAAATTTCATGAGTGGGTTTTGATAAAATTTAGGCTGAGATTTTTATGGGTTCCATTAGCTTCTGGAGTGTAAAATGTAGCAGCGTTTACCTGTGTGCCTTTTTTATAGGATATTTCACTACTGTGAACATCTGTGTCTTCATTTATAAAATGGGAATAATAAACCCTGCTTTGTATTCTTCATGGTTTTATATCAAGAATGATGGTAAGTGAAAACACCTCTACAAATATGAAGTTTATTACTCTTTCTATTTTTCTAACTGACTGTATTTGTCACCGGAATCTGTTAGGCCTGAGTGAGGTAGTATGCAGTAATAAATTGAAGCAAGGACTATAAATAAAATCGATAGAAAAGCAGGATTACCGTTTAGAGAATGCATGAAATACATTTTTAAACTGACATTTACAAATGAAAAGCAATGACACAAGTGAAGATTTAGTGTAGCCCCTGATGTTCCGTGGCCCAAGAAAGTGATAGAAAAAATACGGCATGTTTATTGTAACCCACATACAGCATTCTGATCAGCCTAAGAATATTACAGGGATTGTGAACATACTACCGATTTAACTGGAAGATAAAACCCTCAAACATTGCATTCTACAAATTACTATCATCATTATATATTCAATTGCAGCAAGGTAGGATTTTATCATTATTTAAACAATCATTGTTAGTAGAGTCCATTAAACCAATCAACAATGATTAATGCTAATTTTAGGTGGAATATTTTGCTATTTTTTCCTAGGAACTATTCTGAAACCACTGCTCACCAGTTCTTCACCTCTCTCCTTTTAATTCGTTCCATGCTATATCTTCCTGCTGGTGCTCATTTGTACTGTCCTCACTGTCAGATAGGTGTTTTCCTCCTAATTGACACCAATGTCACTCTATTCACAAGGTGACACTGCAAAGGCTGCTTGTTACCTAAATCAGCATGAGCACCCTCTCAGTTGACCAGTACATTAGCATCTGCCATCTACCTCTCAGATAGCTTGGTCCCCATTAGGAAATTTTGTTCAAATTACATTTTAGATCCTTGCATTGAAGTTTTCTTTAAAAATAAGGTGTTAGAATTGCTTGATTCAAAAGCAAAGAAAACAACAATAACAAAAAGCAAACAGAAACGTGCACTTCTGGTACTTTCTTCATATCCCTGCTAGCTTTCTTCTATTTCTTATTGGCACAGCATCCATATATCTTTTTCCTCTTTGTACTGTTTGGGCTAATTCGACTCTTTCCTCTGATGGTTATAGTTATAGACAGCAGCTTAGAATTGAGGTTGTGATAAGGAAGAGATGAAAACAGTAATTCATTAAGCATCATCCTTCAGATACACACACGGTCACTGCCCTAGTGGCACTCCTCTGCTGCTGGAGGTGCAGTGTTCTTTTTAGATTGATTGTGGCTTTGGTGTCAGTCAGACTTTGGTTTAATCCTGGTTCTTCCTCACAGGCTAACTTCATGATCCCAGGCAAGTTGTTTAACCTCTTTGAACATGTTTTCTCACCATTAAATTAGCAACATGACTCTTGAGGTTTGCATCAGATCATTCATTCATTCTCGTCTATAATGTTTCTCTGTTCTTCCTTATTACATTGTGAACTCCAGGAATAAGGGACATGTAGGTTTGTTTAGCCTAATAGTCTCTGCCCAGAACATAGTAGGTAACAAATCCTTGAAAGACTGCTTAGGAAACTCAGCACTGTCTTTGGCATAAGATCAATAAACGCTAATAAGGAAGAACTTCAATAATCTTATAAAAAGGATTAAAAAAAACTTGTATTTATTACAAATTTCTGAATTTAATAATAAAATTCTGCTTCCAGACATTGGAATATACGTAACAGATATGAAACACAGGAAGTTTGCTTTGAGGCAGGAGTAGTCTGAGTTGTAAACCATTAAGTTAAATTCCACCGTTAACCCAAGGGTTTGACGTTATAATAAAAGTTGTTTTTTTGTTTGCTTTTTCTTTTTGTTTTAACTGTCCATATGGGCAAAGATGGGAGATATCTATTTTCATTTGGGGAACTGCCTTTTCTCCACAACAGTTAGATGTATATTATCCCAATTAAAACCTATTGCGGATCGTGTGGTCCTTCCAGTCTACCCTCCCAATCCTCAACACAACAAATAAGTAGCTATTTGGAAAAAAGCAAAAGATAAATAAGATTTCATTTCTACATTATTTATATTTGTATGCATGTGCCATCTAATAGGGAACATAAGAAAAAAAGAGATCAAAAAAGTGTTTGAAGAACCTTCATTTTTATTTTATAAACCACTGATATTTCCCAAAAACATATTTTTTTATCAGAATGCAATTCTCTTAATGTCCCTTATGTTTATTGGAAGTATTCTTCACCTTCCTTGTGCCAGCTTGAAAGTATTAAGTACCCCAGGAATGCCATGATTTAATCGAGATCCAATATTGTGAGGGCAGCCGTTTTGTTCAATCTTGATTCAACACTGCAGATTGGAATGTTTTGACTGATTATTTTTTATCTTCATGGAGATGTGACACACCCAGTTGTGAGTAGTGATCTTTTGATTAGATGGAGATGTGATTCCACCCATTCCATGTGGGTCTTGATTACTTTATGGAAACCCTTAGAAGAAGAAATATTTTGGAGAGAGTCAGAAATGATAAAAGTTTCATAGCCAACAGAAACTTCACAGAGAGCTGACACAGATGTGGATACATGGAGAATGGAGACATGGATGCTTGGAGATGCTTGGAACCCAGAAGACATCACTATGAGATCTTAAGCAAGACAGAACCTGAAGAGAGCCAAGGGAAGCCAAGAGATGAAAGCCAACTTCAGAAGACAAAGTGAGAACCCCACAGGATCTGAGTCTGAAATCAAGTAAGCTCAGGATCAAGGGACCAGCAGATGCTAGTCACATGACTACCCAGCTGACAGAGTTGTTCTCGACCCATCAGCCCTTCTTGAGTGAAGGTAACCTCTTGTTGGTGCCTTAGTTTGGATACCTTCACTTCCTTAGAACTGTAAACTTGTAACTTAGAACTGTAAACTTGTAACTTATTAAATTTCCCTGTATAAAAGCCCTTCCTGGGGGTGCAAGGGTAGTTGCAAGGGGTGTAAGGGTAAAGACTCTTTACATATCATGAGATTAGATCTGTATCTATTTCTCTAGTTAATTGATCTTATCCAAAACACTAAGGCGCTCATCTTAGTTTCCCAAAGGACAAATGGTTACGTCTTTAATAGGCACCTAGGTTAGCTCCTAAGGTCCTGGGGAGACTGGAATGTTTACCTTTCTAGTTATTCACCTTTCAAGGAAGAATGAGACCAGAGAAACTTGAATACATCTCTAGATCACAAAAAACAGAGATACTGAGAGTTTATCTGGCCTTTAGAAAACTTATTTGCATACCAAAACATTAATGTGAAACTTCAGGATCCTTTCCATCCTTTCTCACTGAAAAGCAAAAGTGTATTTTCTCTCTCTTTTGGAAAGCAAATGAGCTGTTTCATTCTTGCATATACATGTAGAAAATTCATATTTCTCCATCACTCAGCACTAGAGTGTCCTTCTTACTCACATAGAATATCTGACCTGGCTTTACCTGAGTTGCCCCATGGGTATGGAGCTGGGGTGGATGGGGGAATGTGAAGGACATATTATTCATTATTAGGTTATTAATGAGAAAACTATCTTTTATATAGAACACTTGTATGTGTATTCAAGTTAAAATCAGAAAAGATGAATATTAAAAACTTAACAAATATTTTGACACTATCAAAATACCTTTTTATTATTGATTTCTAATTTAATTTGATTGTGATTAAATAATATATTTATATGGTATGAATCTTTAAACTTATTGAGTCTTGTTTTATGGTCCAGAATATATGCCATGTACATATATGTTATATATGTGAGTTGCAAATGTGTATTTTGCCATCATTGAATGATTATGCTATTAAGTTTGTTAATAGCATTTTAACAATTGTCACACATTTTTGGGGGGATGCATGGTCCGGGAATCAAACCCAGGTCTCCTGCATGAGAGGCGAGCATTCTACCACTGAACCAGCTGTGCACCATTGCTACACATTTTTACTGATTTTCTTTCTAATCAATTTATCAATTATTGAAAGAGGTTGATGTAAATCTTTTTAACTATGGATTTGGCTATTTCTCTTTGTACTTCCATCAGTTTTTTCCTCATGCATTTCTAAGCTTTTTTAATAGGTGCAGATACATTAAGATTGCTATGTCCTCTTGATGAGTTGATCTCTCTATCATGATTAAACATGATTTATTTTTAGTTCCTGGCAATGTTTTTGTTCTGAAATCTTGTTTTATATTAATATAATCACTACCACCTTTCTTTTGACTAGCATTGGCATGTTACTAATTTTTCTATACCTTAACCTTTAGTCTAATTGTATCTTTACATGTACAGTGAGTTTTTTGAAGCAGAATTTATTTGAGTCCTCGTTTTTACCAATTGGACAGTTTCCATTTTTTAATTAGAAAGCTTAAACTATTTAAACTTAATGTAATTATTAGTTAAGCTGAAATCTGCCTTCTGCCTTTCCACTATTTCCATTTTCCATATACATTTTTATTTACCTTTGTTATAAAACACACTATATTATTATTTTTACTTAAAGTCATTTTAATTGACTTGTAAAATAGGAAATATGCCTTAAGTTTATCCACATAGATACCACTTCTAGTACTTTTAATTTCTTTTCATAGGTTCATATTTCTCCTCAAAGTCATTCCCTTCTTTCAGAAAGAGTTTTCTTAATACATCTTGAAATGCCAGCCTGCTATAGAGGAATCTCTCAGCTTTTGTGTGTCTAAATATTATTTTGCCTTAATTTTGGAAAATGTCACTGGGTAAAGAATTCTAGGTTGAACGTGCTTTTATTTTTTTTTCAGTACTTGAATGATGGTATGTTTCCCTCTCTCTTTGTTGGATTGTTTCCATTGAGAAATCTGGCATCATCCTTATCATTTTTCCTCTGTATGTAGTATAACATTTTCCCTCTGCCCGCTTTTAAGTCTTTATCTCTATTTGTGTGCAATTTGATAATATAATTTCACTTTTGTTTCTTGTATATGAAGATCTTTGAGATTCTCGAGTCTGTAGGTTTGTAGATATAGTCCAACAAGTCTGCCCTCTTTCTGACATGGACCACAAGTTCAGTGGGTTCCTTAAACTATTTCCAGGCTCAATCATTCACTGGAAATGCAAAACTCACTGAAAGCAGGCATATTCGTGGCTATGACTAATTACAGGGAAAGGGGGATGCAGATTAAAATCATCTAAGGGAAGAGATGCTTTGGGCAGAGAGAGGTCCAAATCGGAATCTTACCACTGTCCTCTGGATGGGCAGACAGCACTAACTATCCCAGCAAATATGTGTGACAATAGGCATGAAGTCATGCTACTAGGGATGGTCTCTCTCTCTCTGTTTTTAAATTTATTTTAATTTTTAAACATACCAACATGCAAACCCATTCATACTATATGATCATTCCATTCTACATAAATAATCAGTAACTCACAATATCATCACATATTTGTATTTTCATCATCATGATAATTTCTTAGAAAGTTTGCATCAATTCAGAAAAAGAAGTAAAAAGAAAACAGAAAAAAATTCATACATATCATACCTTAACCCTCCCTTTCATTGATCACTAGCATTTCAATCTTCTGAATTCATTTTAACATTTGTTCTCCCTATTATCTATTTATTTTTACTCCATATATTTTATTCATCTTTCAATAAGGTGGATAAAAGGAGCATTAGACACAAGGTTTTCATAATCACACAGTCACATTGCAAAAACTATATCATTATACAATCATCTTTAAGAAACGTGGCTACTAGAACACAGCTCTACATTTCCAGGCAGCTCCCTCCAGCCTCTCCATTACACCTTAGCTAAGAAGGTGATATCTGTATTATGTGTAAGAATAACCTCTTGACTTTGTTTGGCATCTCTCAGCCATTGACACTTAATTTTGTCTCTTTTTGCTCTTCCCCTTTTGGTCAAGAAGGTTTTCTCAATCCCTTGATGCTGAGTTCCAGTTCATTCTAGGATTTCTGTCCTATGTTGCTAGGAAGTTCCATACCCTAGGAGTCATGTCCCACATAGAGAGGAAGAGGGCAGTGAGTTTGCTTGTCAGGTTGGCTGAGAGAGAGAGGCCACATCTGAGCAACAAAAGAGGTTCTCTTGGGGGTGACTCTTAGGCCTAATTTTAAGTAGGTTTCGTCTATCCTTTGAGGAGTTAAGTTTCATGTGAAGAAACCCCATTATTAGGGGCTCAGCCCATTGCTTTGGTTGTTCCCACTGTTTCTGAGAATATCAAGAATTCTCCACTTGGGGAAGTTGAATTTTCCCCCTTTTTCACCATTCCCCCAAAGGGATTTTGCAAATACTTTTTCAGGCACTGTTCATATCACTCTGGGACTTATCTAGGCATCAGTCTGGACAAACCTTAGTCGCCGTTCCCTCTGGAGGCAGAAATGATAGCACATGGTCTGAAGCTCCCCTCATAAATCACATTGTCAGACTGTCTGTATCCAAAGCTTCCAGGCAAACAAAGACACGCCTATCAGGTACAGTTGCTTAGAGATCATTTCCCAGTAGTTCGGGAACAAAGGTCAGATTACTCTTTAGATAAGGTTAATTCTGCACTACACGATGTTTTTCACCAAAATTGGAAATATTTTGGCCTTTACTTATTTAAATATATATATTTTGTAATCCTATTGCCTTCTACTTTGACTCTAATCACTCACATTTTAAGGTTTGAGAAGCTGTCACATAGCTCAATGTTATTGTGCTCAGTTTTTTTTTTTTAATCTGTTTCTTTTAGTGTTTTATTTTGGTTTTTATTGCTATGGATTCAAGTTTACTAATATTTTTGAAGTAACTAATCTGCTATTAATCCCACCCAGTATATCTTTCATCTCAATGTAGCTTTCATCTCTAGATATTTGGGTAGGTGCTTCTTTTTACATCTTTCATGTTGTTATATAACATGCTCATTATTTCCTCTATTTCTTAAACATGGAATAGAATTATAATAATTGTTTTTAGTGTTTTTATCTGTTAGTTATAAAATCATTGTCAGTTCTTGGTCAGTGCATTTTTTATCCACATGGACCCTGTTCCTGCTTCTTTATGTTCATTATAAGTTGTATTAGATGTCAGACATTGTGAATTTTACATTTTCACATGTTGTATATTTCTGTATTATTAAAATATTCCTGAGCTTTATTTTTTTTAATGCAGTTAATTGTAAAGTATTTGACCATTTTGGGTATGCCTTATTAGGATTATTAAGTAGAACATCAGCAACTGTTTAGTATAGTGCTGGGGTAAGACTCCTTTTACCAATATATTCAATTTGTCATGAATTATGAGGTTAACCAGCCTCACTGGTGAGAACAGGCACTATTCCCAGTCTGGTGAGAACCCCAGGTATTGTTTCCTTGATCTTTTTGATGTTTGTTCGTTGGCCTTAGGTTGATTTCTTAGGCATGCAATGATCAATACTCTGATGAATGCTGGAGTATTCCAGCATTTGTATTTGTCTAATGTTCTCTTTCCATGCAGGTCTCTCCTTTCTGGTGCTCTGTCCTGTGAACCCTAATCATCTTGGTCTCAATGGGCTCTCTATACAATGTCCTCAAGAAGTGCAAAGGGTTTTACCTCAATTACCTTTCTCTTTACTATAGGCAAGAAATATCCTTAAGAAAGTAAGCTACAGTAAGTGTAGGTCTCCCCTCATTAGTTTCCTGTTTTACAAGGATATCTCCTTCATTGTATGTTTTACAAGGTCTTGAAAGCTGGTATTTTATCAATTTTTATCTGTCTGTTAGTTTTGTATACATGGGGTGGAGTGGAGTTTCTCAGGTGGAGGTAAATTCAGTATCTGAAATACATCTTGGTTTGGTGCAAAAGTCTATTTGATAGTCATTTGGGGAGTGAATTATCTTTTTATCTTTCTAAATGCTGAAAGCCCTCTTAGGGGCTTCCTCTACTTCTAATTTCATCTATCCTGTTTGTTCAGTTAACTCATTATTTATATTTACATCTAAGTACTTACCATAAGTGCTAGAAATAACTTTTTAGACTGTAAGTTACTAAATCTTGAGATTTGAGGAAAGGATATAGCGCTCATAAGAATCTAATTTATCTTTGTATTTTCAACTTATCCTTTAACATTAACAAAGTTTGTTTGCATGAATGATTGACTGGATGACTGGCTGGCTATCTGAGTAACCAGATAGCTGTTTGGCCATGCTTTGGTTTGCTAATGTTGCCAGAAATGTAATATACCTGAATTGGAATAGTTTTTTAAAAAGGAACTTATTAAGTTACAAGTTTATAGTTCTAAGTTCATAAAATGTCCAAACTAGGGCACCCAGAGACTCAAGAAAGGCTATGTCTGTCACATAGGAAGTTACATAGCTGACATCTGCATCCTTTCCTGGCTTCTGGTTTCCAATAGCCCAATCAGTCCCTGTGGATCCTTCTGGCTTCTGGCTTGTTTAACATCTCATGGGAAGGCACATGACAATGTCTGATGGGCCCTGCATCTCCAAAGACCATGTCTATGCATCTGCTTTTTCTGTAGGCACTTCAATTATCTCCAGATGTCTGCACCTATGTCACTTCTGGTTCCTGTCTATCTTCTGTGGGCTCTTTCAGCTCTCCTGGGACTTCTGACTTTCCAATTGTCTGGGTCTCTGTCAGCTCTGAGCAACTCCAAATTCTTTCCCATTTTAAAGGACTCCAGTAAACTAATCAAGACCCACCCTAAATGGTAGAGGTCACATCGCCATCTAATCAAAAGGCCACATTCACAATTGGGTGTATCACATCTCCATGGAAATAATCTAATCAAAAGTTCAGGCCTACAAGTGAGTGGTTACATCTCCACAGAAACAATTCAATCAGAAAACCCCACCCTATAAAATTAAATCAAGATTAAAGAATATGGCTTTTCTTGGATACAGAACAGTTTCAAGCCAACACGGCCAGTTTGTTGAAAGAATTACTAGCCATGTGAAGGCATATTTTCTTTGTATTTCTTATTTTCTTTTGGGTACACTCAATCAGCTTCCATGAATTAAACATGTTTTTCTAAATATATTAATCTAAAAATTGTGAACAAACATAAACAAATGTTGGTGTGAGCCTTGAGTGAAAGAATTTAGTCGCTCATTTAGAAAGACAAAATTAGTTCCTACTGTGTTCCCAAAACTTTACTGCTAAATATAGGCTTTTTAATAATCAGTATAACAATTACAGTGACAATCCTAAAAATATTACCTGGTGTCTATTATGTACTAAGAATAGTTTTTGGTGCTTTGCATTTATTAACTATTTAGCTCTTCAAAACAATCCCCATTTATAGATAGATATAGAATTCACAGGACTTAGGATTTAAATAAATTGTCTGCAGTTACCCAATCGGTATGGGATCACTTGAAGATTGAAATCTAGATTGTTCTAGCCCCAAAATCTGTGCTCAGATACATGACATTTGCAATGGCTTATAGTCTACCTGGAATGCAAAATGATAAACTATTTTATGTATATAAAATTATAATTTTTATTATATCTGCACAATAAATTATCAGAATAGGATAGAAGATAATAATGAGACTGGAAAAGAGGTAGCATTAGTTGTTTAGATTGGGGATATATTTCCCTGAGAACACCTAAGCTGAAACCTCAACTATGGAAATTACAAACTTATAAAATTCAGTGTTATGAATATTCAAATTACCAGAACCCGTAATTGTGAAATGTATGAAAATGGAAAAAATAATTATCAACTGGTTAAAGAACTAAATGAATACCAGCATGATTGGGGTATAATAGTCCAAGGGATAATAATCAGCAATGAGGTGGGAAAGGCATTTAAACTCAGAAATGTCAGGACCTTATAGACCATGTGAATGAGTTCGTGTTTCAGTTGATGCTTAATGAGAAGCATTAAAGAATTTTGATCAAGAAGAAACGTGGGGTGTGGTGTATTTTTTAAAAATGTCCCTGATTGCCTTGTATATTGGAAGAAGGAATTACAGTGGAAAAAGTAAGAAGAAGGAGGCTCATCCCTCTCTGAGTCTACCTAAAAGACTACCTACAAGATAGTATCCCAAAAGTGTAATATTAATAAAAGTGATAGACATCAACATATTCAATTTTTATTAGGAATTAGGGCAAACCGGTTTACATTTTAATTTATGGGGAGTAGGAGGTAGGTAATAAAAATAATGAATCAAAGATGTCTTCCAAATTTGAGAAACTGAATTGTTATTTATTAGTACTAGGAAGACTAAGAGAAACACGTAGATGGGTGGAATTAAGGAGTAGGTATAAAAAAATTAAGTAAAAAATTCCACTTGGTACATTTCATATTTGAGATAGTTATGAGATCTTTAAGAGTAAACAGTTTGGTCAATGAATCTGGGTCTCAGAGTTAAGAAGCGGGGTTGAGATAAAAGTCAAGATTCATCAGTCTCTAAAACATACTTAAAGCTACACTATTAAAAGTGATCACCAAAGAAGGAAATGTACAGCAAAAAGAGAAGAGGTTCCAGAACTAAGCATGGAAAATTCTGACTTTTAGTAATTGAGTAAGGAAGAAGAACCTCAAATGAGACAGAAAGTTACCAAAAGGATAACAAAGATGTGTGAAATAAAGCGGTGCCTTGTTAACCTATAAAGAGGATGTTTCAGATAGAAGAGAGTAGCCAACTGTATTGAAGGCTGCTGATAGGTCAAATCATGATCCTTTTATTTGGCAGCCTGGAGGTCACTGGTAAGCTTGACTCGAGGATTCCGAGTATAGTATTCCATTCATTTATTCAAGAAATATTGTAATGTGCATATTATATATGAGGCAGTCTTTAACTTCTGATCATAGATTAGTGGGAAAAAACAGATAAAAATCTTTGCTCTAATAGAGTCTATCTTCTAATCAGAAAAGACAAATTTTGGATAGAATAAGTAAAATATAATCTATTTCAGACTATGATAAATGTTATGAAGGAAAAAACAAAACAATAAATGGTGATAGTGGGTGCAAATTCATATAGAGGGAAAGAGTTGGTGTCATGAAGAAAGTGTTGTTTGAGCAAAGACCTGGAAAAATGATGAAAAAGAAGACACCCAAAGGAAAATAATTCTAGACAAAGATAAAGAAGCTGAAATTAGAATAGAATCCTTGAAGAGAAAATAGTAATTAAGAACGTTATATGCCATTTAGGAAAATTCTTGTAAAATAAAGATTAATTATGCAAGGGAGGAATAGATTTCTTATAGTTCTAAGTCCTTAAGAAAGAGCAAAGTAAAAAGTTACTAGAAGGAAGGAAATCATTAAAATTAGAGTAGAGATAATGAAACAGAATTAAAAGAAACAATTATGAATCAATGAAAATAAAAGTTGATTTTTTGAAAAGATCAATGAAATTGGCAAGTCTTTAACTATACTGACAAAGAAAAAAAGAAAAAAGATACAGATAACTAAAGTCAGAAATAAAAATGTTGATATTGTTATTGATTTGAGAGAAAGAGAAAGGATAATAAGAAACCCAATCAGCAAAGAGTATGCCAACAAATTAAATAATCTAGATGAAATGAAAGAAAATCCTAGAAATGCATAAACTACCTAAACTGAGACAAGTATAAATAGATTATCTCAACAGATCTATAAGATGTAAAGAGATTGAATCAGTGTTCTAGTTTGCTAACTGCCGGAATGCAATATACCAGAAATGGAATGCATTTTAAAAGGGGAATTTAATAAATTGCTGGTTTACAATTTTAAGGCTGAAAAAATGTTTCAGTTAAAGCAAGTCTATAGAAATGTTCAATCTAAGACATCCGGGGAAAGATACCTTGATTCAAGAAGGCAATAAAATTCAGGGTTTCTCTCTCAAGTGAAAGGCATATGGCAAACATGGTCAGGGTTTCTCTCTCAGCTGAAAGGGTATATGGTGAACATGGCAACATCTGCTAGCTTCCTCTCCAGCTCCCTGGGAGGTGGTTTCCTTCTTCATCTCCAGAAGTTGTTGACCGGTGGACACTCTGCTTCATGGTTCTCTGGCATTCTCTGTTGTGGCTTTCTCATGGCTATGTTATTCTTCTCTGCTCTCTCCCAATATCCTGGCTTTCTCTTTTGTTGTTCTCTAGATTTTTCCAAAGTGCTTCTTCTTTTAAAGGATTCCAGTAAAAACAATCAAGACCCACCTGGAATGCATGGAGACACATCTCCATCTAATCCAGTTTAATATGCACTCTTGAGTGAGTCACATTTCCATGGAGATAATCAAATTAAAGTTTCCAACATACAGTACTGAATATGGATTAGAAGAAATGGCTGCCTTTACAAAATGGTATTAGGATTAAAACATGGCTTTTCTAGGGTACATACATCCTTTCAAGCCGGCACAATCAGTAATCAAAAAGATTCCATCAAATAGAAGTCTAGGACCAGATGGCTTCACTGTGAATTCTATCAGCATTTAATCAGAATTAATACCAAATATTTTCAAACTCTTCCAAAAAATTCAAGAAGAGGTAATATTTTCTAATTCATTCTATGAGGCCAGCATTACCCTGAAACCAAATCCAGATAAAGACAGTAAAAGAAAGAAAAATTAGACTAATTTCCCTTATTAATATAGATGCAGAAATATTTAACAGAATATTTTCAAACCCAATCCAACAGCATACTAAGAGAGTTCTACAACATGACTTATTGCAGGGATGCAGATATATGAATACAGTCAATGTAATACACCACATTAATATAATGAAGGTAAAAATATGATCATCATAATAGATACAGAAAAGTCAATTGACAACATTCAACACATTGTCATGATAAAACACTCAGAAAACTAGGAATGGAAGAGAACTTCCTCAACATGATAAAGGCCATTTATGAAAAACCCAATGTTGACATCACACTTGTTCCTAAGATTAAGGACAGGACAAGGATGCCCATTGTCACCAGTAATACTCAACATTGTTCCACAAGTCTAGCCAGAGCAATTAGGCAAGAAAAAGAAATGAAACATATTCAAATTGGAATGGAAGTAATAAAGCTATCTGTATTTGAAGGAATCATGACCTTATACATACAAAATCCAACGGAATCCACAAGGAAACGACTAGACATTAAATATGTATATATATATATATATATATATATATATATATAAAAGTTGCAGAGTATTAGATAAATGCAAAAAGTCAATTGTGTTTCTAGACAACATTCTGAAGAGGAAATTAAGAAAACAATTTCATTTACTGTAACATCTAAAAGAATAATATATCTAGGCCTGAATTTAATCATGGGTGTAGTAGACCCTCTGAAAGCTATATAACAATGTTGAAAGAAATTGAACACAACTTAAGTGGCAAGACATCCCATATGTATGGATTGGAAGACTTACTATTGTCGAGATGTCAGTGTTACCCAAATTGATATGCATATTCAATGTCATCACTGAGAAAAATTCCAGTAGCTATTTTTGCAGACATCTGCAAGTTGAACCTCAAATTCATATGGAATTTTGTAGGGGGCCCAAATAGACAACACAGTTTGAAAAAGAAGAACAAAGTTAGAGTATTCACATTCTCTTATTTTAAAACTACTACAAAGCTACAGTAATTAAAACAGAGTGATAATAGCTTAAAGAAAGAACTATAGAACAGTGAAATAGAATTGAGGGTCTAGAAACAGACCCACTTATGCATGGCCAATTGATATTCAACTTGGTCCATATAATGGGGGGAAAGACAGTCCCTTCAACAAATGGTTTAGGGAAAACTGAATATCTGCAAGTAAACGAATGAATTTGGATCACTATGTCACATCATACAAAAAAATAACTCAAAATGAATCAAGCACCTAATTATAAAAGTTAAAACCCTTAGAAGTTCTTAAACTCTTAGAAGATAGCAGGGAAAAATCTTCATGAGTTTGGATTTCACAATGGATTCTTAGATATCATAGCTAAAACATGACAACAGAAGATTAATTAGATTTAATAAAAATTGACTATTTCATTGGACAGAAAACATTATTATGAAAGTAAAAGGGCAACCTCAAGAAGAGTAGAGATTATTTGCCAATCATATATTTGATAATGATTTCAGATCCAGAATATATAGAGTGTTTTTTCAACTCAACAAAAAGACTAATGATTCAATTTTAAAAAGGAGAAAGGATTTGAACAGACATTTTTCCAAAAAGGATATGCAAAAGCCAATAAGTATATGAAAAGAGGCTGAAAATCATTAACTACTAGGGATATAACAAATTAAAAGCACAATCAGTATCACTTCACACACACAAGGAGGGTATTTAAAAAATAAAGAAAAAATGTGTTCAAAAGTTTATAGGGAAATTGGAATTATTGTGCATTGTTGGTGGGAATGTAAAAGGGTGCATTCTCTATGAGAACAGTATGGCATTTTCTCGAAAAGTTAGATATAAAACTGCCATATGAACCAGAAATCCTATTCATAGATATATACCCAAAGAAACTGAAAATCGGGACTCAAACATTTTTGTATACCAATGTTCATGACAGCATTGCTCATATCATCCAAAAAGGCAGAAACAAGTCAAGTGCCCATAAACATATGAATGGATAAACAGAATGTGATACAAACATTCAATGAAAATATTATTTAGTATAATCAAAATGATGCTCTGAGTCATGCTGCAACATAGAAAAATCTTAAAAACATTATGCTGAGTGAAGTAATCCAGACATATAAGGACAAATAATGTTTGATTTTACTTACATGAGATATCTCAAAATAACAAACCCATAAGACAGAACATATATTAGAAATTATAGGAGAATGGAGAGAGGAGAATAAGGGTAGTTGCTGTCTGGTAGGTACAAAGTGTTCGTAAATTTTGGAAAATTTTAAATAAAATTTAAATATAGATAGATAGATGGATAGATAGATAGATAGATAGATAGATAGATAGATAGATAGATAGATATATGGATGATAGATGGATAGAATTTAGTTTCAAATATATTTCTGATATCAACTACAAATTTAATTTCCCTGGAGGTCAAGTAATTATATTGCAGGGTTTGAATCCATTGAAATTTATTTTAGATTCAAAATGTGGCCTATCAGGGTGCACAGGTGGTTCAGTGGCAGAACGCTCACCTTCCATGCGGGAGGCCTGGGTACGAGTCCCAAACCAGGTATCTCCCCGCAGAAGAAATGTTGCCTGTCATTATAAGTGTATTGAATGCATTTGAAAATAGTGTTTGCTTTACTCTTTTTGAATGTAATGCTTTATAAAGTCAATTATGTCAAGTTGTTTGATAGTGTTGCTCAAATCTACTTTATCCTTATTGATTTCCTGCCTACTTGCTGTATTAATTATTGAGAGGGGTATTTTAAAATTCCCAAGCTATACTTGTAGATTTATGGAATTGTCTATTTCTCTTTTCAGTTCTATCAATTCTTACTTTATGTATTATGAAATTCTGCTAATAAGTGCATAAACATTAGGATTGGTATGTCCTCTTGCTTTGACCCCATTATTGTTATGAAATATAAGTCCTTTTCTCTGGACATGTTCTGGGTTTTGAAGTCTGTTTTCTCTGACATTAACATAAACACCCTAACTTTCTTTTTGTCTGTCAGTCATCTATCTATCAATCTATCTATCTAATCTATCTTTCATCTACCTATCATATTTCTACAATTTTAATTTTAGCCTAATTATGCTTTTATATTTAATACATTTCTAGAATATAGCACATATTTGTAATTTACTATTTTTCCTCTATAGTGTTCTGGAACTGTATGTCCCCCAAGAAAATCATGTTTTTAAAGCTAATCCATTCCTGTGGATGTGAACCCATTTTAAGTAGCATCTTTTGATGAGGCTGCTTCAGTTAAGGTGTGGCTCATCTCATTCAGCATGGGTGTTAATCCTCTTATTGGAGTCTATAAATAGAATGAATATATAGAGAGAAGGAGAAAGCCATGGGAGCAAGAAGCTGAAATCAGTGGAGCCAAAAACAGAAGGGAAAGACCAGAAGGAACCTCCATGTGTTTTGCCACTTGGCAGAGGAGCCAAGGATTATCAGCAGCCAGTCTTTGGGAAGGAAGCATTGCCCTGATGATGCCTTGAATTTGGACATTCTCATGGCCTCAAACTGTAAGCTAATACATTCTCACCGTTAAGGCCAACTCACTTCATGGTATCTGCTTTGAGCAGCCTAGAAAACTAAAACACCTCCTATTTTGACAAGCTCTGACTTTTAATGTGATTTCCCATGACGTTGGGTTTAAATCTGCTATCTTGACATTTCTTTTTATATTAATTCCAATGTGATTCCCTTCTTGGTCTTTTTATTGCCTTCCTACAAGTTATATGTTTTTATAATTCTTTTTTCTCTTTTTTTATTGTGTTATTAACTACACCTTTTATTTTGTTATCATTGTTGTTCCTGTTATTCCTTGTTGCTCTGCTTTTGAGTAGGAGGAAAGCTGCTTTAGAATGTTTATAAAATGAATATATAAAATATTACAGTCTGTATTGAAGCTGCTATGTTGCTTTCATGTTACATCACAAGAAATTTACAACTCTATATAATTCTTCTGTTGAGGCTTTATGTACTTATTGACATATATTTTACTTCTAGACATGTTATCAACCCCACAATCCATCATTATTACTTTTAGTTATAATAGTTAATCAAAGGTTAAATATAGTTTAGAAATAAGAAAATAAAGATTTTTTTCCTCTCATTTATTTTTGGCTTTTTAAATCCTTTGTGAAGGCCAAGTTCCTATCTGATATAATTTTCCTAAATTATGAGTTTAGCATTTCTTGGTAATACTGATGTTTCTGGTGATAAATCCTTTCACTTTTTGTACTTCTGAAAAGGTCTTTAGTAAATTTTATTTTTAAAAATATTTTTTCTGGGTACTGAATTCTAATCTGACAGGTATTTTTCCCTTAAGGACAATAAAAATATTACATCTACATTTTCTAACTTGCATTGCTTCATAAAAGAATTCTTTTGTTGTTTTTATCTTCATAATATGTGGTATTTTGTTAGCAGTTTTTAAACATTTCTCATTTATCTCAGGCTTCATGCATTTTGATTATAATGTGTCCTGTAGTTTTCTTCATTTTTCTCCTGCTTGGCATTTTAGAGTTTGGATATGTGAGTTACATTTTTTCTTCAAATTTGGAATTTTTGACATTTATTTATTCAAATATTTTCTCCTCCCACATACAATCCACTTCTTGGACAACATCTACATGTATTTTAAGCTGTTTGGATTTTTCACAGACCTCACTACAGCTCTATTCCTTTTTTTTTCACTCCTTATTTTGTTGTATTTCATTTTGTATAGTTTCTATTATTATGTGTTCAAGTTCATTAATCCTTTCTTCAGATGTGCTTTATTTTTCATTAATTCCACCCTGTGTATTTTTCATCTAAAACATTAAATTTTTCATGTTTAGATTTTCAATTTGTTTCCTTTAAAAATACCTTCTATGTTTCATTACATTTTTTATTATTCTTTGCATTTCCCTGCTTCTTTGCATACTTGACTTTTAAATTTATATATGTTTAAATAATTTTAGCATTCTTCTTGGAATAAATTATATTATTTAGAAAATTTCTGAGATAAGATTTAATTTTTTTTTAGGATGAATCAAGGCAGCCTTTATTACAGAGTTCATTTGGCCACACTGAGGCAATATATTTATGTGTACCCAGCACCAAAAGTGTCATAAGATTTATCTATTCTGTCTTTTGCATCATGGATTATTCCCATCCCTCTGTAATTTCCTAGAGCTTTTCTTCCTGCTATTTCCCAAGGGTTCTTCCCATGACTTCATGTAGTTGCCAGACTACATGTGCTGATCAGTGTGCAGCTGAGTGTTCAAGGAGAGAGAGAGCTCTCTACAGACTCTGGAGTGTCTCTCTCTTACATGTGTGCTCTCTTTCTCACATGTGCTCTCCTTCTCATGTGTGCTCTCTTTCACACGTTCTCCCTCTCTCTCTCTCTTGCTGTCTCTCACTCTCTCTCTCGCTCTCACTCTCTCTCTCCATTTCTCCCACGCTGTCTCTCTCCAACTCTCTCCTCTCTGATACTCTTCTTTGCAAATTTTAGACATTTGTCCATTCTAAATTCTCAACTCTCCCTCTTCAACTGATGAAGACTACCAAGCTGTTAGATTCCCTCTCCATGCAATGAGACCTGAAAACCTTCTGCAGGATGTAATGTGGGACAATTGTTGAGCTAAACTTCTTGGACCACTATCCTTTGTTGCTGGAAATCCAATCTCTTTGAAACAATTGTTTCATATATGCTTTCCAGGCTTTTAGTTATCTAATGTAGGAAATTAATTTCAATAACTGTTACCCAATTATGGCTGGAAGAGAAAGTAACAATGTTTTACTTTTGAAAAAGTCAGGGTAAATAGTAATGGTCTAGTAATGGCAATAGGGGACAGATAGATTACAACCTTACATCCTTACCTTGAATTATGTAGGATGTAAAAGAAAGTACAACTTAATCTGAAAGGGGTTCAGTTGAAAACCAGGTCCAACAGCATGCAAGGAAAGTCCAGCAAGAGATTCATATTTTCTTCAACATGGTTGAATTCAAAAGGACACAGTGAGGGTTTTGGCAGAGAGGCTAAGCATATGGGATTGTATCTGATTAAGGGATAGAGTATGCTCTAAATTTCTAGGTGATAATAGATGACATAGAGGTTAAACAAGTTACAAACGATATATGTCAGCACCTTAATTTCCTAATAGAAGCTGATGCTTTGAGAGTATAAATTACCTACCCACATCTCAAAGAAAGGATTGTTTACCAGTTTAAACCATTATGTACCCCAGAAAAGTCATGTCTTAATCCTGATCCAATCTTGTGGGAGCAGCCATTTCTTTTAATACTTATTCAAGATTGCAGGGCCAAATCTTTTGATTAGATTACACCCACAGAGATAAGGCATGCCCAATTACAGGTGTGGCCTTTTGATTAGATGGAGATATGACTCCACCTATTCGAAGTGGGTCTTGACGAGCTTACTAGAATCCTTTAAAAGGGAAGCATTTTGGAGAAAGCTCAGAGATGATGCAGACAATTGGGGAACAGTTGCTTAAGAGGTGACAGAAACACAGATGTTTGGGTGTCAACAGAGTGAACAGATGTCTAGACAAAATAGGCTGAGGGCCCAGCAGACATCACCATGTGTATTCCCATAAGATGCTAATTAATCAGAAACTGGAAAGAGTCAAAGGAAGCCAAGAGGTGAAAGCCAGCCCCAGAGAGGCAAAATGAAGAACCTCTACACCGACAGAGGCTGAAATCAACAGAGCCCAGGAACAAGGGACCAGCAGAAGTCAGCCATATGCCTTGCCAGCTGATAGAGGTGTTCCAGACAGCATCAACCTTTCATGAATAAAGGTAAACTCTTGTTGGTACCTTGATTTGGACATTTTCTCAGTCTTAGAACTATAAACTTGTAAGTTATTAAATCTCCTTTATAAAAGCCATGTATTTCTGGTATATTGCATTCCAGTAGGTTAGCAATCTAGTATAGATGAGTTTGGTAGTTCAAAATTCTTCAAATTTTTATTTTTATATTTTGTCATCTTAAAAATTGTTAGTGGGGACCTTTGAACCTTGGATGAAGTATATAATTTTGCTGGGAAGATGAGCCTATGTGCCAACTCTAAGAGGTCATTTGAATGTTAGTGATATATTCCAGTGGTGATTATATATGTATAAATAATCTATATATTATTGTCTCTTATACACTTCATATTTAATTTATTTTCCATTCATTTTAAATTTTTACCTGAGGTATTTTTTTAAATGGTAATATTTTATTGGTTAAATAGTCTAAGGTATTTCATTCTTCAAAGCCTTAAACTTCTGCATCATTTATAGATAATTTACTGGTTGAAATCTACTAGCTAAATGCAGTTAATATTAATTCGGAAGTTTTTAAGTCAGGCATACATGAATGTATAATATTAAAAATTGATTTGCTACTTATTCTTGATGTGGTAGCTGGTATCAGTTATTGTATGGTAAGCTGAACAAGACTGGGGTGAGCATGCAGTGACACAGCCTCATGAGAGAAGAGGATCTGATGTGGTGGTTGGAGCATAGCCTCTGAACTACAAACTTCCTGGGAGATAGAATGAACGTTATTCCTAGCTGAAAACGTAAATTCTCTACCCTGTGCTTTGTTTCTGCTCTGTAAAATGGGGACCACAAAATCACCTATTCATAACATTTCTGAGGATGGCACTTATAACCAGCTTGTACATTTAAAACATTCCATAAAACAAATGACTAACTTATAACCTTGCAGCTAATTATATGTTACAAGATAAAGCATATTATTTGACGAGTAGAAATTTACAGCTGAAAAATCAATTTCATCTGACCAAGTAGATAAAAATATTTAAGTAGGATAGAATTTGAAATATATTTCCCTAAAATTTTTAACTCTTTGTGACCTTGAATTAAGTTATTATTTCTTACATAATTTCCCCAAAACACAGGAAACAAAAGAAGAGTAGATAAATTCAACTTTATCAAAATTTTTAAAATGTGTGTTTTGAAGGCAAACATCAAATAAATTAAAATACTATCCACAAAAAAAGAGAAAGGGAGTATTTGCAAATGATATATATGATAAATGACTTCTATCCTATAAATCAAATCTTGCAACACAAAAATAAAAGGGAAATAATTTTTAAATAGGTAAATGACTTGACTAGACATTACTCACAGAATATACACAAATAGAAGACCGGAGCATAAGGAGCACGAATAGAAAAACACAATGAAGCACTACTTTGTACCCACAAGAATGGCAATAATGGTAATAATAATAGTAAAAAACAAATGTTGACCAGGAGGTGGAGAAATGGAACACTCACACATTTCTGGTGGGAATGTAAAATGGTACAACCCTTATGGAAAATAATTTGGTAGTTCATCATAAAGTAAAACATAAAGCTATCCTATCATCCTGCACTTCTATTCGTAAGTTGATATACAAGAAAAGTGGAAACATATGTTCATTCAAAAAAGTCGCATGAAGATGTTCACAACAGCATTATTCTGAACAGCCGATAGGAAGAAACAATACAAATGTTCACCAATTGATTGATGTATAATCACAATGTTGTGCATCTATAAAATGGAATATTATTCAGCCACAAAAAGAATGAAGTACTAATACCTTCTAAACAATAAATGAATCCTGGAAAAAAATTGCTAAGTGAAAGAAGTTAAGCACAAAAGACCACACATTGTATGTTTCACATTCATATGAAATATCCAGAGTAGGCTATTCCATAAAGACCGAAGGTAGATTAATAGTTGCTTTGAGGAGGAGAGAACAGAGTGACTAATAGGTTATTGAGTTTCTTTTTGGGGTGATGAAAATGTTCTGAGGTGAGTTAGTAGTGATGGGTGCACATCAGTGTGAATATACTAAAACAACTAAATTTTAAATATTAAAGTGGTGATTTTATTGCATGTTAATCATACCTCAACAAAATATAGCTTTGTCTGAATTTTTTAAACAATGTGATAATTCATAAATATTTTTGATAGTAAAAATAAAAGCTTTAATCTGTATGTTGAACATGGTGTATTCATAGCAGGGAAAATTTATTAAGTAGGTTCAATTGTAGGACATATTGCAGGAAATGTATCAGACATAAAATCTAAAGGGAAGAATCCCCATTAGATTTCCCAAAAGCAATAAAACAAGCAAAAAAAAAAAAAACACAACCTAGGTTTAGCTACACAATTTCAAAAAAAGGATAATTGAGCTATAAATGTAATATCCACCATGCTGTCTTTCATAGAGTAAATTAAAAAAAAATTGCAACCAGTATATATCATGAAATATTTTAACCTTGAATTCTTCCCAAGATATCTATAAGATATTTGTAAGATTTTTATCAAAATAAAAGATGATCGAGAAAACATCTTCAAAAAGACTATACATATTATGAGTTGTGATAAAATAGAAATACATAATTTTTAAAAACAAAGTAAAAGAGAAAGGAGAGAAGAGATAAAATCTAAGGACTTTTTCAGTAAAATTCTACTAAAATTGGATAGTAAAGAAGAGAGGAAAGAGTTTATAATTTGCTTATAACAATTAATAGGAACTGTAAGAAGAATAAGCCACTGAACAAGTAAACAAAGCAAAAAAGAGAGAGAACAGACCAATTATTGAAAGACTGATTAAATCTGCCTACATATGTATCTATGCATGTTTTATATACCCACTAAATATAAAATAATTTCAAAACTGAGATTAAACATGTTGCTTATAAAAGTATTTACAAGTGGGCCTTTATAATCTCAACTGAATATGTTTTACAAAGCATAGCCTTATTTTCTGCTACACACAGGAGAATCTGTCTAAAAATGATTTAGGAAGGCTAAAATTAACAGGATAGGCAAAGCTATATGTAAAAATTTCAACAGAACCACAAGTAAAGCAACAAGTTACATTCATGAAAACAAATGAGGTAAAATTCAGAGTAACAAATAATATAAAAACAAAAAGTGTATTTTATAAATTGCTAATACCCAATTCACAGTTATTGTAATAGTTATGAAAATCTACTGACAAAGTACATAGTAGCAACTCCCAAAAAACAGAAAGTTTAAGGCATAGAAGAAATAGAGTATATTAATAGGAAACTATAACTCAACTCTCTCTATTCAAATCATATAGACTAGAAAAAAATCACTACACAAAACAGCTATGAAGAAAAAGGTAGATCAAAGGACATATATTGCAATTTGCACCTGAAACTTAGAACAATTGTTTTTCAGAGCTCAAGGATAATTTACAAAAATTATCATGAAATAATGCCACAAAATAAAATTTAATATCTATCAGAATGTAGTAATTATTCAAAAACCTTCTCTAAAAAGTAATTGAAAACAGAAATTATTAAAATAATTAAAAGTTGTATGGTCCATGCAACAGTCTTGGAAAAAAATATTTTTACACAATTTAAGGATAAGTGAAACCAAAATTGCAAAATTTCCAGAATGTAAATTAAATATTAAGAACACTATATTTCAAAATCTAAGTAATTCAGTAAAATCATAAACAAAATGTGGTATAAATATACTATAGAATATTATTCAGCAGTAAGAAGGAAGTCCTGAAGCATGCGACAACATGGATGAAACTTGAGGACATTATGTTAAGTGAAATAAGTCAGACACAAAAGGACAAATATCGTATGATCACACTTCTATGAACTAATTAAAATATGTAAACTCATAGACACAAAATGTAGAATGTAGGTACCAGAATATGGAATGAGGCCAAAGAACAGGGAGTGGTTGCTTAATACATACGGCATGTTTAACTTGATTGATCTTAAAGTTTGGAAATGGACAAATGTGATGGAAGCATGTTATTGTGAGAATAATTAAAGTGCTGAATGGTGTGTGCATGTGGTGGAAAGGGGAGGTTTGTAGTCATGTATGTCACTAGAAAGTTGGAGGTTAAACATGGAAATATATAACATAGTGAATCTTATAGCGGACAAAGTCTGTCATTAATTGTACAAATATAAGAAAGTTCTTTCGTAAACTAGAACAAATATGTGACGTTATTACAAAGAGTTAATAATAGAAGGATATATGGGAAAATGTACCTATTAAAAACTAAGGACTTTTGTTAGTAATATTTTAATACTCTTTCAGCAATAGTAACATATGTACCATATCAATATTATGAGTATTTTTTCTTTTCTGGAACAATGAAATGATCATGGGGATATATGTACAACTAACTATATGATGATACTATGAAGATAAAGTGATTGTGTACTTTGTATGATTTGTTTGGTGTATGAATATATCTCAATAAAATTCCGTTAAAACACAAGCAGCAAAGGAAATAAAAGATAAATTGGACTTCATCAAAATCAAAGAAAAAGAATAACTTCTTTTGATTCAAAGGGTATCATCAAGGAACTAAAAGACAACTGACAAAATGGGAAAACATATTTGGAAAAGTCATGTGTGTGGTAAAGGGCTTGTGTGTAGAATATTTAATGAACACTTCTGTCATGGTTAGGGACACGTGTCAACTTGGCCAAGCTGTGGTACTTGTTTATCTGATTGGGCAAGTGCTGGCCTGTCTGTTGCAATGAGGACATTTCATTGGATTAGGTCATGATCACATCAGCTGCATCCACAGATGATTCCATTTGTAATCAGCCAAAGGGGAGTGTCTTCTGCAATTAGTGATGCTAAATCTAATCATGGGAAGCCTTTTAAGGAGAACTCAGAGGAGACAGGTTCCATTCCTGCTTCGGCTGGTGAACCTCTCCCGTGGAGTTCATCCAGACCCTCCATCGGAGTCGTTGGCTTCGCAGCTTGCCCTGTGGATTTTGGACTCTGTGTTCCTGCGGTCACGTGAGACACTTTTATAAATTTTATATTTGCAAGCGTTCCCTGTTGATTCTGTTTCTCTAGAGAACCCTAACTAATACAACTTCCAATGCAATGATAAAACAAGTAGCCCAACAAAGATGAGCCAAGGATTTGAATAGACCTTTCTCCAGAGAAGATATTCAAATAACCACTAAGTGCATGAAAAGTGCTCTACATCATTAGCCATCAGGGAAATGCAAGTCTAAACCACAATGAAATAACATTTCACAGAAGCTAAGACCACTATAGTAAAAAAGACAGATAATAACTAGTGCTGCTTGGAGTGTAGAAAACCTGGAGCCCTCATACGTGGCTGGTGTGGACAATGTGCAACTGCTTTTGAAAGAGTCTAGCAGTCCTCAAAATGTTACTGTCCATCCACTGATGAATGGATAAATGCAATGTGGCATAATCCATATAATGGAATATTATTTGGCAATAAAAGAAATGAAGCATTGACACATTTACAATATGGATGAACTTTAAAAGAATTGCTCTAAGTGAAAGAAGTCAGTTGCTACGAGACATAGGATGATTCCTTTCACATAAATTGTTCAGCATAAACAAATCTACAGAGTTAGACATTAGATTAGTGTTGGTAATGGCTGGAGACATTTGGGAGAAATGGAGCTTGATTGCTAATAGGTATGGAGTTTCTTTTGGTGGTGATGTATCTGTACCCACAGATCCACCATATATATACCTACAGATCCTCCCTCTGAATTCAGGTTTCTCTTCTTGTAGTCAACCTTCATATTTCTTATTTAACCAGTGATTGCCTTATTTAACCAATAAGGTTTTTGACTTATCAACCTGTTGCCTGCCCATAGAATTTTGGCAGTACAATAGCTTCCTTTCTTCTCATTCTGCCTCTGTTACTTTCACTCCAAACTTGCTATGCTTTTCTCAAAATATTGTATGTTTCTGTGCATGTCACAAAGATCTACATTATTAGTAAAGAGTATACTCCACAGTTCTTTCCTGAATAATGTCATATCAATTCCTGGCTTCTGAAATGGTTGAGTGGAGCCATGAACGACATTCCCAGTCCCTTCAGCAAAGGTTTGTTCGGCAAGACCCTTAGTCTTTACTCCACAACACAGTTGTCAAAAGGTGAATTTGCTAATTTTATGATCCTTTGCAATCTGGACAGGCTGAGAAGCCCCCAAATAATCATGTTTAATAATAGTCAGGGTCTAGATAGAGAGTGAGCTTCGTATCTATGGACTTCATAGTCTATATATTAATTCTAACGAAATTGGACAATAATTCTAGATTTTCTTGTTTCCTAGAAAACAGCTTCAGAGTGACCTCCAGAAATGGGAAGCTAATAACCTAACAATTAGTACAATAGAACCAGAAGCATTTAGAGAGGAATTCCTGTTGCTATAAAAAGAACAGACATCTTAACAGAAGAAGGGTAGAAAGGCTAGTGTAAAGTATATGTTGTGAATAATGTACATTTGAGACATATTTAAAGAAGAAACATATGTCAGGAATTTAGAATCTTATGAAACATAGCATTATTTGCCTACATTATTTAATAAGATTATCCTTGGAGGAAATTATAAGCAGTATGTAGGAAAGTTTCCCTAAGATGATTTAAGAAAGAATATGAATAACTATTGATTTGAGACAATGACTCTAAGAAACCAGCAATAATTCAAACTTATCCAATGTATTGTACTTGTTACTATTAAAGTCCTTAAAATAAATAGGGCCAGGGCAGGCCATAGTGGCTCCATGACAGAGTTCTCGCCTGCCATGCTGGAGACCCAGGTTCAATTCCTGGTGTCTGCCCATATGAAAAAAAAAATAAAAGAGCCAGTCAATAAATCAATGAGATATATTCTTCAAAAAGAATTCCAGAGAGCCCATGTGAATGAATGACTTGCATATTGGCCTGAGATTAAAACAAGATACCTGGGACTTAACCATTAGGACCAGGATCATACGGTATCCTGCCTTGGTCCATCCCCCTTTTGCGACTTATCTCTATGAAATAACATTGTGAGTATTTCAAAAATGTTTTCTGATGAACTTTTGGAGCCATTTTAGCAAGTGGAATATTTGCATAGGATCAGGATGAGTTGAAATTTAGTTAACATCATCCTGCCTTGAACTGTAGTCCACTCTAATTAACTCCCATAACATTTAGTTCATATGCTCAGAAAATATAGTTTTGATTATGTGAAGCCTTAATTCTATGCTTATAAGTACTGTAAGATGGTCCAAGACATCTATTTATCCTTTTGGTTAATAGTTACATATTTTTTGTGAGGTATACTGCATAGTTAAAATAAACTTTTAAACTTAGTCTTCTACCAATATGGAATAATTCTGTTTTTCCATTTATATTTTATAGTTTATCTTAAACATGTGGAATATCTTTTGAAAATACCAACTTTTAACATTTATTTATCTGTTACAGTTACTTGTGTCTTTGAGAATCATGTAGTTGCACATATACGCATAAAATTTCCCTACGAGCCCAGGCAAAAATGTACACACATTTGGCATTTGTTTTCTCAGCATTAGAGAGTATTAACTAAGATTCATTTTATAGCATTGGTTTGCAAACTCAAATGTGTTCCAGGACCTTTCAGCTAAATACATTAGTGAAGAAGAAATGTAATAACTAGGGCATAGTGATTAAGCAGGGTATCATGTACAAGCATATAAAGCTATTTAAAAAGTTCTGCTGACCAAATATAATTTAACTCATGTCAAATCTGCAATTCATACTCTATAGGGTAAGTAAAAATATATTGATTAGTGTATTATAGTAAGGTAAACTTTGCTGCAGAAAAATAAACCTGAAATAGCAATGGCTCAATAACATGTTATTGCTGTTTATGTTACTAATACGCCCAAGGAGAGATCTGTTCCATCATTCATTTTTTAATTTGTATGCAGAATGGTAGGGGTCACATTTCATTCTTTTTCCACATGAGTATCCCCTTATTGCAGCACCATTTGTTGATTTTTATTTCTTTTTGGGGAGGAGGAAGTGCAGGGAACATGAATCTAATCCAGTCTCTCACACAGCAGGTGAAGTCACTGAACTACCCTTTCACTCACCATCATTCATTTCAATAACCTAGTGGTTTCCATATATTGATGCTACTAGCTTCAATGTCTAGCCTCCATGGTCACACAAAAGGGAAGAAATAAAGTGAAGGTTCTCACAAGGAGATTTATGTTCATGCCTGGAAAAATGTTTAGTCAAATACCATTCGGCAGATTCAGCCAAAAAACATTACTGCAAGCATCTAGAAAATAAAATTCTTTCGAGGGACTCAAAGGAAAATAAAATGGGTTTTTATACAAAGATTTTTTTTATTATCAAAATTGAGTTCAGGGTGCATGGGTGGTTCAGTGGTAGAATGCTCGCCTTGTACACGGGAGACCCGGGTTCAATTCCCGGACCATGCACACACCACCCCAAAAAAAATTGAGTTTAAACAAAACAATGCAACTAACTTCCTTTAATAGAGAACACCACACTATGCTTAAAAAGTGACAATTACATATTAAACTGGCTTTAAAAAGTAAAAATGCAATTAATGCACGTTATTGCTCAAATAACTAATCACAAAATGAGTGGTTGTATATTATTCTATAATTTCCAGTCATTGCCTTATTTAACCAATTCATACAATTTGATTAGTCTAGACTTCCAGAATGATTCAAATACAAAATACCTAAGGATTTGCTCAAAAAATTATATAGGAGCCTCTCCAGACAAAGTCACAGAGAACTTTGATTCAGCCTTTAGTCTAGTCTAACCTCTAGTCTATGCTCTTAAGTAGGCTGATCATCACTAAGTTTAAAAACTCAATCTGTACACCCATTCTTTGGGACAGGTTTCAAGGAAGACTTTTGCAATCCAAAAGATTAAAAAAAAAAAAGCTATTCATCTGCTGAAACTTTGATATATATCCATCTTATCAATGGTGAGAAATAGAGTAATATAACTGGAAAGCCAGAGAGGGAAAAAATGCAGGGGTATAACCCTCTAAACATTTTATAGGGAAGGTGAAAGTTCAGCATAAACACAGGTTTGAGAAGGGTAATACAGCATGTTATTCTTTGCCTGTTATATGCATAACAAAGATCTAGTGTCATTTCTTTCATTTGTTACCCAACATAGTAGATTTTTTCCAGGGCACTGATCTTGCCTTTTTATTTTTTTAACTTATGTACCAAATGCACTGACTGGTAAAAATATGCATGAATTAACTGATGAATGACAAATGTAATGAAAAATAAGCAATACATTAGTCTACTGCTTAATGAAGCTAAAGGACTTCTGTCAGATAAAACTAATAAAGGATGGCAACTTTGCCCACCTCAATCAGGCTGGTTCATAATCCTGTACTGGGATCTTTTACATGAGAATGAAATTTAGATATATTATAGAGAAAGCCACCAAAGCAAAAAGCTGAGATCAACGAAACAAGGAAGAGAAGGTGAGACTATCAGTCACTGCCATATGCATTGCCATATGGCAGAGGAGCCAAGGGTATCCAGTAGCCATTCTGCAGAAAGAAAGCATCACCTTAATGGTGCCTCAATTTGAACATTTTCCTGGCCTTAAAACCATAAGCAAATAAATTCCCAATGTTAATCTGACCCATATCATGATGTTTCCTTTAAGTTGCCTAGGGAATTAAAATATGATCCCTTTTTAAAGGTAATCTTTGTCAACTTTCAGAAACTTTGTTTTACCTTTCACATTTAGAATACCTTCCACCTGCAACTGCTATTTTTTGGTGTAAGATATCAGGTGAGATTAATTTGTCATATGGATATAAAAATTACCCAAAACCATCTATTGAAAACAACAAAGTCTGTCATGATCAGGTTCATGTGTCAACTTGACCAGGTGGTGGTGCCCGGTCATCTGGTCAGGCAAGACCTGGCCTGTCTGCTGCTATGAGGACATTTCATGGAATTAAATCATGATTACATCATCTGTACACATAGCTGATTGTGTTTGTAATCAGCTAAGGGGAGTGTCTTCTGCAATGAGTGATGCTCAATCCAATCACCAGAAGGCTGTTAGGGAGGATTCAGAAGAGACAGTCACTCTTCTTGCTTCAGCCGGTGAGCCCCTCCTGTGGAGTTCATCCAGACCCTCCATCGGAGTTTCACAGCTTGCCCTATGGATTTGGACTCTTCCATCCCTACAGCTGTCCAGCCCCTGAGAGTTCATTGAGGACCTTCATTGGAGTTGCCAGCTTGTGTTCTACCTACAAACCTTGGACTCTACATTCCCACAGTTACATGAGACACTTTTATATTCCATATCTACAGATATTTCCTGCTGATTCTGTTTCTCTCGAGAACCCTAACTAATAAAGCACCTTTTACCTATTTTCTCAAGTGTTATCTTTTCATATACATGTGTCCACAAATTGCTTTGGTATGTCCAAAAATTTTCTGATCTTTTCCATTGGTCTCTACTTCTCACATTGTGTCAATATCATACAGTGGTGGCTTCAAGCTGTATATGCTTAAGAAAAACATGTTCATGAATCTAGTCCATTCCTTCTGATGGTACCTCAGTTATGATGTGTTTTACCTCATTCAGAATGGGCCCTAATTCTATTATTGGAGTCATTTATAAAAGGAATGAATATATACAGAAAATCACAGAAGCAAGAAGCTGAAGTCAAAGAAGCCTGGGAGAGAAGGGAGAGACAAGCAGAGACTGTGATGTGCCTTGCCATATGACAGAAAAGCCAAGGATTGTGGGCAGACAATCAGGTATTCAGAAAGAAAGCATTGCCTTGATGATGAACTGGCTTGGACATTTTCTGAGCCTTGAACTATAAACAAATAAATTGTCATTGTTTAAGCCAATGAATTTCTTGGTATTTGCTTTAAGCAGCCTAGGAAACTAAAACACTCACTTATTATTGAAACCTTAGGTGATTTATTTTATATTACCAAATTTATCCTTCAGTATTCACTTGGCTATTCTTGGCATCTTTTAAAATATAAATTTTAAACTCTTTTGTCACTTTCCATATACATATACAGAAAATTCTACTGGGATTATAACTCAGATTGCTTTGATTACTACACAAATTTGAAGATAATTATCATCTTTACAATGATGTCTTCATATCCATGGACAAGATATATCCCTTCAACTATTTAGAACTTTATATTTTATAGAGATCTTATCTTAGATCAAGAAGTTTAGTTTTTGACTTTTGTTTAAATAAAGTAATCTTATAATATGCAATGTAATTATTAGGCTGATACAGAGATATGAAATGGATTTATGTTTATCTTTTTATCCAGTAACCCTGATAAATTAATTTGACTGCAATTGTTTATTTAAATTATAGTAATTTTTTCTTCTTAACTTTGTACTTTATCTCCCAATCCTTTAACTTGCTTAATTGTACAATTTTATCAGAAAATTTTTGAATTGAAGTGGATTATCAGATGTCTCCTTGTTTTGTATAAGATTAAGAAATTTCACTTTAAATTAATATCATCTGATTTTTGTCAAATATTCTTTCAGCAAATATTAAGAATATTATAGTTTTTCTCTTTCTTTTGATGTTGCAAGTTTCACTGGTTCACTTTCAACTGTTAAATCAAACATGGCCATCAAAAATTAATTCATTCTGAGGCTGAAATATTTTTTATTTTCCTAAACTTCATGCAGCTCATATAATATTGTATTTAGATTGCATTTGAGTTTATAAGACAAGCCTGTTTCTAATTTTCTGTTCATTCTGAAGTTCATTCTGAACTTCTTTGCCTATTTCTAAAATATAATATTATTCCATTCCAAATTAATATGATGATTAAATGAAGATTGTCCCTATTTGTATGCAATATATTATGGACAAATAAGCTTGTGTCTTATACTGGGTTTTCTGAGGATTTCACAAATCTGATAATTTTTTTATTAATCTGAATGTTGGGAAATATATAGGAAAGACATAAAATGGATTGTTTGAAATTTCCATTTGGCATTGAGCTTTTATAGCTCAGGGTATGAGAACTAGTATCTATGAAAGAAGTCAGACATGCTTGGAACGAAAATCCATGCACACACACACACATACACATATATAAAAGCAAAGAAAATAAGTTTCATATAATATCATATTTTGCATGCATATTTGATAAATTAAGTAAGTGTCTAACTGCAGACTACTTTTAAGGAGTAAGAAGCTATAGAATCAGCCATATGTCTAAGGCTGACTTTGTAATGAGATTTCAGGAGTATGAGCAAGGACTGAACATAGAGCTCTATAATAGTGAACTATAAAATGATGAACTGCTAATTTAACAGAGTTTTACATGAAAACGTAGTGTTTTTCTGTAAGACTGGATTTTTTTAGAAAGACTGATTGGAAGCCATTATAAACTTCCAGATGCAAAGTTTCAGTATTCCCAATCGTTCTTGTTCCAGACATATGGTAGAGTTTGAAGCTTGGTTTCTACAGGGAAAATATTAGCAGTATCCCAAGTTAAGCAATTTATCAAGGAGACAAAAACTATGTAGAAGCATCCACAGGCGTCAAACATATTAAATTGTATATGGTCGTTGTACAAGTTTTTAATTGTAATAAAATGATGAGAAATAATCATCTTCCTAAAATCAAGTGCTTTACATTTAATTAACCAATATCAGAATATTTACTCACCTTCTCTAGGGACAGCTCTTTGAAAGTGGCTCCTGCAGTTTACTGAGCTCCTTTTTTACACGCAAAAATTATTTTGTTGACATGTAATAAGTAGTTAGATCCCTTTTAATAAAATCAAAATCCTACATTGCTTATCTCAGTTGCATTATTATATTCCAAAACAGGGAGCTATGAAACAGAAATAATATAGCTAAGGGGGAAGTTCTATTGAGGAAATGGTAAACATTTTTAGTTACATAATTTGAATTTGCATATAGAAAAAAAATTAGGAACTGAAAAGCTTCGTAAGACATGAAATTTGTATGCCAGAGAACATGCTTTTTCAATTTTTTGATAATAAAATTTTAAAAATATATATTTTATTTTATTTGTTACTGAAAGTGGAAATGTAGGTAGGAGTTAATAAGCAAGACCTTTTGTTAAAATTTTGAGAATGATAATGATAAAATGATTATTATGACTGAGGGATACCTTCTTTACATAAAGAGACAATTGTATCTCTCACAAAAGTTGTATCTCTTCCCCTAAGCATGACTTGAGTGTGAATACGAAGGCTATTTAGGAAAGTAAACATAGAGTCCTGGAGGAAAAATTATATGGTGACAGCTGGATATATAAATTAGAAACAATCAGATACACTAAAGCTTGGTCTAGAAAAAAAAAACTCTGGAATTACTCTTCTTCCATTCTCATTTGAATTTTTAGAGCTAGGAAGGGCAAGGGGAAGCTAGCACAGTTTCAGATTCAGTATCAAAGTATTTGTTGTGTTATTCACCAGGCTAAGCTCTGTGAACAATGGATTTGAGGACACATAGTTCACAGATGAGAGAATTACTCAAATTTTCTCCTTTATAAAGTATTTCTTAATATCTTAATATATCTCTAAAATCATTGAAAATTATGCATTTCTTCACATTGTAGAAAATGGCAAATAAGAAAACAAAACAAAAATAAAAATGTATTGAATTCTTACTACCCAGATATATCTACTAGTTGTAATAACAAAATTTGCTGTTAGTACTTCCCATTCATTATTTGAGTGAGAACGATATGTCAGGTACTATTGTGCTCTGGTAATAAAGCATTAGCTAAATGGATATCATCACTTCTTTAAGACACTTATGTTCTAGTAGAGGGGTATGACATAAAATAGTCAAAATAAAGTTCAAAGTATATATAAATAGTAATGAGTATTATGAAGACACCATAAAAGTATAATATGATGGTTGTCTTGAGCTACTTTACTATTAGTCAATGAAAGTCTGAAGTGGTGGCTTTCAAAGAAAAGACCTAAATAAGAGGAGTAATTAATAATGAACAAATCTAGTATCAATATGTTCCATACAGAAGAGAACCAGAATAGCTTGGTTGTTATTGAAGGTCCTGGAGGAAAAATTACATCGCAAAAGTATTGGCAAAA
>PVIY010008695.1:0-75796 GCA_004026745.1 Myrmecophaga tridactyla | reverse complement strand
CATATGTCACCATCCCATTTTTTCAGGGTCCCACTCCTTTCCAGTCAATTCCCTTACTTTAACGGCAGACACCATGCAAGACTGAGATTTCAGTTTACGTTGTAAAGTGGCTACTCTAACAATAAGATTCTGAGTCTGATTTTCAGAGATCCCAAGTCTACAGCTACAGGAAATAAGATTTTCCTTCAGAATACTCATAGAAATGTCTACATCTTTCAGACGGTGCTTACGCTTTTCATTTGAAGCCTTAAGCCCATCCCTTTCACCCCTTAATGTAGCCAGTCTATATAACAACAACCAACCAACATCTCTATACCTCTTACTTCTACAAAACTCTGTAAAGGTGTCAAAAACATTATCCCCCAGAGTCTGGCTTCATACAAGCAAAGCATTAGGAGAATCAAATGATGATATTTTGACTATCTCTTTTGCCAACTCACTCCATGGATTGGGAGGGTCATTCTGATTACAGGAATCAGAGTCCTTAGTGTCTCTGAGTCCAGTCAGAGTAGAAAACTATTCATAAAAACCCATTTTTAAGATTCTGTTTCTTAAGAACCACTCCCAGTACCAAGATGTATTAGTTAGGGTTCTCTAGAGAAACAGAATTAACAGGGAACACTTGCAAATATAAAATTTATAAAAGTGTCTCATGTGACCTCAGGAACATAGAGTCCAAAATCCACAGGGCAGGCTGTGAAGCCAATGACTCCGATGGAGGGTCTGGATGAACTCCACAGGAGAGGCTCACCAGCCGAAGCAGGAATGGAACCTGTCTCCTCTGAATCCTCCTTAAAAGGCTTCCCGTGATTAGATTAAGCATCACTCATTGTAGAAGACACTCCTCTTTGGCTGATTACAAATGGAATCAGCTGTGGATGCAGCTGACGTGATCATGATCTAATCCTATGAAATGTCCTCATTGCAACAGACAGGCCAGCACTTGCCCAATCAGATAAACAAGCACCACAGCTTGGCCAAGTTGACACATGTCCCTAACCATGACAACACCCAATTTTGGGCATGGCCTTCTGATTAAATGGAAATGTGACCCCACCCATTCAAGATGGGTCTTGATTAGTTTACAAGAATCCTTTAAAAGGGGAAACATTTTGGAGAAATGCTTGGAGACTTGCTTCAGAGCTGTCAGAGACACGGATGTTTGGAGATGCTTGGAATGCCAACAGAGAGAGCAGATGCCTGACATTGGAAGAGCCCAGCAGATGTCACCATGTGCCTTCCCATGAGATGCTGAGCAAGCTGTAACCCAGAGTTGCTTCCTGGAGGAGTTAAGTGAAGGTCCACAGATCTTAGACAGCAAACCACTGGTATGAGAAGCTGGAAGCAACGGAACCAGGAACGAGGACCAGCAGATGCCAGCCATGTGCCTTCCTATGTGATAGACATTGGCCTCTCCTTGGAGTCAAGGCATCTTTCTCTGGATGCCCTGGACATTTCTATTGCCTTAGAACTATAAATTTGCAACTTAATAAATTCCCTCTCAAAAGCCACTCCATTTTTGGTATTTTGCATTCTGGCAGCATTAGCAAACCAATGCACTTAGTTATTTACTTATAATATGTTTTGACCCATGCATCACTGGCCAAATTAAATTGATTTTCCAGGAAATAATGCTTTGAAGTATAAACATATTTTATATCCTTCAATATGAATTTTCTTAGATTATTTAATAAAATCAGCAAATGTTTTTATTTTTAAAAAACTAATCATCAAATACATACAATTAAAATGCAGAAATGCAGTGATTATCCTCAATAATTATAATTCTCATAGACAAGTTGGTGCAAAAACATCCAGAGAGTTTTCTACAGTTGTACACACTATTTGCATCTATATGTGTATATGCATATATGGAGACATAAAATTATTAATTTAAGTAATTTACTGGTATAATTTTGACAAATGTAAACCATATTTTAATAAAATTTTCTCATTCATATCAAAAGATTTTCCTCTACCTGTAATTTTTAAATACTAGATTTATATTACTGATATTGTATACTTTTTCATTATATCCATAGAAACCCATTCCAATAGAGACTCTGATGGGATAAGCAGCATATCTTTAAATATTTAACATATACAAAGTTTCTTTGCTGATTAAATCTGTAAATTGACATGCATTTCCGATCTCTAGGATGACTTATTTATGAAACAAAGTAGTCCATACACAAATTCAAAATCAATTAACAGGAAGATACACAAATTTAAACCTATGTGTATACTATAGAAAGATATAATACATTTAAGATTAGCAATCCTTTTTAAAACTGTGCTTTACACTGGGAACTTATTCCCCAGCAGCAAATGTCCATTCACTGGCACAAAGCTCCAAACCAAGCAACGGAGCAGGCTCAGTGCTCCAAAATAAGTTATATAAAGCCCTGTTTTGATGAAAGTTAGTGCAATGAGTCATCCTAAAGGCCAGTATTTCACATGTGGCTGGCAGGAAGGACCTTCAGATTCATGAAGCTGCAGGAACTTGACAGAGCTGAAGGAACCAGAAGTGACAGTATGAGGAAGCTGAGTCACAGTGGAATTCCTTTTTAGCACAAGATAATGCATGGCAATCTATATAATTTGAAGTAGACTTTCAAAGGGACTATCTGTAGGGAAATAAAGAATCAAAGAATGCCCAGCAAGGAGAAATATCTGAGAGTGAAGTAGAAGGAAAAGTACTATATACTTTATCAAATGGTTACTTGTGATCTTTTGTTTAAAAAAGAAGAAAAATACATCATTTGTTACTTTAATTCAGAATGTTCTGTATAGTACTGCAGATATATAGACACTTAAAAGTTGCATTGAGTTAAATTATATGGAAGGAATATCACACATTGTTGAGAAACAGGGTTAATAAATTGCAACAAGTAGTATAATAGCTCTACACATAGAAGATCAAAATATAGTTCAACTGTTTAACTCAACAAATATTTATCTGAACCTCTACAACATGAGAGAAGATGTGGAATGTTTGGGAGACAAAATTTGACTAACATATACATGCTTTCCTAGGGAACTAGGAAAGACTAAGATATACCTACTTTCCTAGGGAACTAGGAACTAGGGAGATATCAATCAATCTGAGAAAACTCACCCATTATACAGACAGAAGAAATTGTTCCCATCAGGAGTGTGCAGCATATATTAGACAGATATATAGACAGATATATAGACACATAAAGTTGCATTGAGTTAAAGAGGTTTTTGCTTTCCTAAAAGTATATCCCAATATATGCTCATTTATTTAGTAAAACATAACAGCTTAGATGTCTAATAGGCATAAGCTGGAAACGGATGGAAGACAGTGCATGCATGCTTTTCAACTTGAAGAAAGTTGGGGCTATGGGTCAGGGTAAATTTAAGCAGCCAGTCCCCAGGATGCTCCTAAGATTACTCTGGGTTACCCTGCTCTATCTACCCAGATGGATGCTCTTAAGGATGATTCCTATCGATTAAGGAATTCATTTCAAATTAAATGCTCACACTGACATACAGGAGAGCAGAGAGACTGCACAGAATGAAGCTCTCAAGATAATCATCTTTCTAGCTTGGATTCAGTACCTGTTCGTTCCTTCTATTTTCTTGTGCGTGAAGTAAAATGGATGTCCTTGAAAACAGACAAGAATTTTGAATTATGACTCTTGAAGCAACTCAAAAAATAAGCGTACTTTTGTTTTGAAGAAATTGCTCTATTATTGCATTTACTGTGAGCTTTCCAAAACCCGCAAAGAGCATGCTAAGCAAAGAACACAATAACTGCATTACACAAGGAACATGAAATGTGAGGGGCAACGCATTTTCAATTATTTTCCCGTTACTCTTTGAATGTAATTCAAAGGTATTCTCATGACCCAGCGGTGTTGAGACTTCCTATTAAAGCGTGCCAATTTCAAAAAAGAATGTCAAAATGATACGGAAGGAATAGCAAACATTGTTGAGAAACAGGGTTAATAAATTGCAACAACTAGTATAATAGCTCTACACATAGAAGATCAAAATATAATTCAACTGTTTAATTCAACAAATATTTATCTGAGCCTCTACAACATGAGAGAAGATTTGGAATGTTTGGGAGACAAAATTTGACTAAGATATACCTACCTTCCTAGGGAACTAGGAGAGGGAAACCTAAGGAGACTACAGAAATTCCTTCTGAGAAGGAAAAAATAGAGCTTTCACCAATATATAGATAATTCCTCTTTGAAGACCACACAGTTTCATCCAAGTTTAACAATTACACCTTTCAAAAAATATCTAGCCTCTCCCATTCTCTTATTTCCCATCCCTCTGTTGCTACAGAAGACATGGAAAGTGACTTTTCCCCTTTGGTGGCTCTGACATCAGTGCTATTTTCCTTCCATTGTTCTAGAGCAATGGAATGCTCTTGAAAACAGGTATGCTTCTGTTCCTAAGAATTAATCAAGTAAACTGGGGAATCTAATTGAGTGTCAGAGATAGCGAAAAGTCCAAAGCTTACCTCTCTCAGTCCCTCATTTTATGGTTGTGGCACCAGAGGTTCAGAAATTTTAAGCTACTTTTCCAAAATCACACATTCTAAGTGCAAAGCAAGAAACTAGTATTTTGAATCCTAGCTCAAACTTCTGGGAACTCTACTAATTAACTTCCAAGTGATGGGAATAATAAAAAAAAGAACATAGCTCCAAAGATAGAAGTTAGGACTTTAAATACTGAATCTGGAAAGTAGTCAATGTTACAGTTTCAAAAATTTAGAGTCAAACCTCCAAATACTATACAATAGCCATTCCCATCAAAAGATAAAAGATAATGGACTTCTGTTTTTTCCCCTTTTCCTTTGTTCTCTTTTTCACTTTTGATGCTCTATCCCTTAGTACAATTTTACCAGAAACAAACTGGGATAACTCCTACTGGACTTAGTTTCTAGCTTTTAAGTGCTGGCTCTAAAAAATGTGACACTTCAAAGGGAGCCAGTCCATGGAGATATCAATCAATCTGAGAAAACTCACCCATTATACAGACAGAAGAATTGTTCCCATCAGGAGTGTGCAGCACAGTCAAGAGCAGATGGATCTGAAGCTGAATTTCCCCATCTATGTTGGCTTAATTTAACTATTTAGAAGTGGAAATGGAAAAAATGAAAGTTGCATCCATACCATTAGCAGATTAAGTAAGCCATATTGAAATGTTTGCATATAGTTCTACCTCTATTCTGATCCAGTAGTAGGGTGATGACTCTCCCTTTGGAGCACTTATATGCCACCTAAGGTTTACATGAAGCAATGCCAGAGATGATATACTTTAGCTTAGCAGATCTCACCAGGGAGCCCACAGAATCCAAGGACAGAATTCACAGGGAATTCATAGCATTATCTCAAAATGTTGGGAACAAACCACTGTAGTGTGAGCAGCATCTGTCAATTTTAAACATCTGAAATCATAGATATTGTAGTCATTGCAAGTAACTTGAAATGAGTTGGTAATTACAGTAGAAATTAGAATGCGTTAACAATGAATCTAGCAAATTGATATATTGCTTCTATTAAAATATTATAACTATATTCTAGTGTGTTTGTTTCCCTCTATTTTAGTTTCCTTCTAATCTATGTGTTTTATTTCATGCATTTAAAAACATTCTGAATCTGAGAAGGGGTCTAGTGGCACTCTGTTTTATTGGTCAAAACAGTTAAGTGCACACATACACATTCAGCCTTGTGCATTACATTTCAAAACTAAATATACACATTGAGCAGTCAATTAGACATTCTTGGGACTCTGCAGCATGGGCGAGTCCATTAGAAGGAGAAAGAAGCTGGAAACAGAAGTTTCTGTTGGACAGTTTTATGTGCATGATGCAATGTACATATTAATTTAGCAAGGTTGAATATGGTTTAGGGAGAATTTGCTACCTGAGGATGCTTATGACAACGAGTAGGTACAACAACAGAAATAAAGACAGCAGGAAATCCTTGGAATGAATTGACCTTCACATCCTCTTAGTCGTGGATAATTATCCCATTCAAAGAATGATGCCAGCCAATGCTTATAGGATCTATGAGTTAAGATACAGTCACCCTGACACTACAAAGAAGACAATATAGTAATAATATTTAAAAATAGATTTCTATGTTTTATACCTTGAATAAATTTAATTGATAATATTTAAATATAATTCTGAATGGAGTAGAAGGGCAAGATGATATTGATTTGGTGTGTTCTCGTTTTCTAGCTGCTGGAATACAATATACCAGAAACAGAATGGCTTTTAAAAAGGGGAATTTAATAAGTTGCTAGTTTACAGTTGTAAGGCCAGAAAATGTTCCAATTAAAGCAAGTCTATAGAAATGTCCCAACAAGGCATGCAGGGAAAGATACCTTGGTTCAAGAAGGCTATGAAGTTCAGGATTTCTCTCTCAGGTGGAAGGGCACATGGTAAACATGGAGTCAACTGCTAGCTTCTCCTGGCTTCCTGTTTCATGAAGCTCCCTGGGAGGCATTTTTCCTCTTCATCTCCAAAGGTCCCTGGCTGGTGGACCCTGCTTCTCATGGCTATGTCATTCTGCTCTGCTCTCTCTGAACCGCTCTCATTCTCCAAAATGTTTCCTCTTTTATAGGACTCCAGAAACTAATCAAAACCCACCACAATGGGTAGAGATATGTCGTCACCTAATCCAGTTTAACAACCACTCTTGATTAATCATATCCTCAGGGAGATGATCTGATTACAGTTTCAAACATACAGTATTGAACAGGGATTAAAAGAAACAGCTGCCTTTACAAAATGGGATTAGGATTAAAACATGGTTTTTCTAGGGTACATACATAATTTCAAACCAGCCTAGGGTACAAACCATGTGCAAATAATATGCTATGCCCTTCATCTCTATCACTTTAAATCATTGTAACAATCGCATGAGGGAACTTTTATAGTATTCCTCATTTGACATGTGAGGAATCTGAAACCAGAAAAATAGCTTGTCCAAGGTGATAAAATAGTAGAGTTGCCAGAGCTAGAGTCTAGGTTTGAGATTCCAGAACTCATGGATTTAATGATCGTTCTTGCAGATCCTTTTCCAGGATCCCAGGCAAGTGGTTCTTATACAGCACCAGTTTCAGTGGGAAGCTGAAGGGTTAACATAGGAAATAAAGGTGGAGCACAAACCCCTGGAATGACAGGATGGCCACTGCACTGCCTTAGGGGGCTAATACAGTGCTTCTCAACCTGATCAGATTCCACTCCCAACCCCCAAAACATTTGGCAATGTTTGGAGACTATTTTGTTTGTCACAACTGGAGGTAGAATGCCACCGGCATCTTGTGGGAAGGGGCTGCTAAAACATCCTTCAATGCACAAGACAGCCTCTCACACAGAATTACCTAGTCCAAAATGTCACTAGTGCCAAGGCTGAGAAGCCCTGTGTTAATGCCATTCACTTCAGACACTCTTTCCTTGGCGGCAAGTCCTAGCGCAGACCCTGCTTGCTGGCAGTGCAGTTGAGGCAACAACAGCTGAGTCATGCTTTAGCATGTGAGGCAGTCTGTGCTTCCACAGCACACGTGACATTACCTCGGAGGGCCTGAGTGAAGGAGACATTGATGCCAAGTGACAAAGTAAGAACTATTAGCATGACAATTAGGTACTTTTCAAAAGCTTACAAAATTTGGAAAGGTTTTCTATTAAAAATGTAACACTCACAATATGTCATCTGAGATCTTCAAAAGTTATCACTTTAGCACTTTCAAATGTCACAGGGGTCATCTCTAATAGTTATGCTTTATCAGCCAAAGTACCATTTTCATGAATGCTTTCTCAGAATGGGCCACATTACAATGTTCTATGAAACAGATTTTATTTACTTTTATTACTACCCACACTTAACATTAACCACTGTTAAATGCATGACTTCAGCAGGAAAAGACTTAAGCAGTAAATTTCTATACCTTTTCTTTTAGTTTTATTCTATATACACAGTATTTTATTTTTACTTTTCAACAATGACAATTGTTCTTGAGTTAAGCTCCTCTCTAATTGCAGTCTTCTAGAGAGTATGGACTGAGCCTATCTCCACTCTTTCTGCATCTCCTCAAAGGCATCAATAGATAAAACACTGAATAGGTGCTGTTTAAATTCTAATCTATATTAAAATCCACTTACTCTCTATTCAATATCTTTTATTCCTGACAATGATCCGGCAATAATAGTATATTTATTTGGTACTACAGGAAGACTGCGTAAAGCTAGGCGCTTCTCAGGGTCTTAAGTAAATAATTGAAAAAATATTTTAAAAATAGATACGTAGGTAGATAAATTTACTCCAAAATATGAAAAGAACACTGGATAAAAAAATCATTTACTTTTAATTAAAATTTAACAATTGTACTGTTATGTCAACTTTATTGGTTTTAAATATAGTATTCATAAATCTTTTTCATAGTTGCCAAACATTTTCTTTGCTTATCAAGAGTATTTTGCTTATAAAGAATTGAAAGAATGAAACACAAATTCAATTCATTTCAAAGACCAAGTTGTAAAAATAATTTTACTTTCTCTAGCAAAAATATATTTGGGAAAGTACATGTTAAAATAGTTGAAATGATAGAAGATAGAAGTGCAAGCATCTAGGACCTACAGAGGTCTTAAAATGACACCTACATTGGAACCTCTTGTTTGCTATACTGCCTCTTTTTCATTATTTAACTGAGGCTACCTTCTAAGATTGCTAGAAAAACTAACTACTAAAGTTTAAATAAGGTCACCATCTCCCACAACTCAAATATAGAAGTGTGACACCTATAGTCATAAAACACCAACTCCCTTTCAGAAGCCATTGGGAATTAGAAGAAATTATAACCAGGATTTTTTTTCTTGTAACAACCATTACTACCTCTTGAGTCAAGAGCCAAGGCTTTCTATTACTAATTTATCACACATCTGTGTTCACCTGATAAATCAGGAGTTAACCTTTGTTCCTTTTATAATTGTCTTAAACCTTCAGTCAAGGAAAAATGATTTTTGAATGGCAGGTCAATTATTATTTGCTCGTTTGACTGAATATATTGAATTAAAATTAGTGTATTGAAATATTCATACACCTTAATAATTAAATAGCTAGTCAAAATAGTAGATCATTTATATCTGCCGACAGAACCTGAGTTAATAGTAAAAAAGCACAGAAAACATATTCAAATTTCAGGTATAGTTCTGATTTGGAATTATAATCCTCACAATATGGACAGCCCTTACAAATCACTTCGAGAAGTTTTCTTTGCCCTCTTTCCCTAGGAAACGGAGCTCAAAGTGCTGCTAATGATTTACAAAAATTTCAGGGTGGTGAGAATGAGGAAAGTGGGAAGTGAGGAATAGAAGAATGGGAAGCCAAAGAAAGCACCCCATTGTCACTGCAGCCACAGCTTCAAGACAAGCTACAAAGCACACTGTGTAGAAAGAAGAGTTCGTTTTTCCTGCTCCCTGTTTCCCTACTTCCCATCAGTCAAAATGTGCCCCACGGGTGTTTGACTTCCCTAATTAGCAGGCTATCTCGCCTGTCCTCTTTGGCAGAAGTGGCAGGAGGAGGAGGGACCCTGAGCCCGCTGACTCCTGGGACTTCGGCAGGACCTGCTGGCCCTCGTGAGCATGGCAGAATGGGACTCCACAGCCAGGTATCAGGACATCCGGCAGACAGATGAGGCTGAGGGAATCTGAGGACACACTTCCTATATATTCAATACAAAAGGTAAAACTTTTGTGTTGCATCACTCTTAGCATACTTGGGTTGTGCATGCACAATTATCTTTTTTTTTTTTTTTTTTAACAATAGGGAAGATGGTAGCTGCCCCTAAGGGAGCAACTAGGACAGTGACAGTCACCTTTAACCATGCTGGGCCACATGCATATACGAATTCTGAGACCACCCTCAAGGCTATTTCTGCAAGGTGAAGAGAGGTGAAGAATATTTTTTTAAGTGATAAATGGTCATAGATTTCTGACTACCACAATGGTAACATACAGGGTAAATGCCAAAGATTGCCAAAGGATGTGCTTGGAAATGAATTCAAATATACTAGTTAAATCCTTTTCAGTAAGCAAGCTCTCTCTCAACAATATGCCATGACCAATATGCTATTAGGTAATCTGTAAGGAAAGCACTAGTCCAGTAGTCTGAAAGAGCTGAACCCCGCAGACAGAGAAAACCAAATCATCCAACACATCCAGCACAAGATCATTTGGTAGTTTTTCCTCACCAAGAAAAGATGCAAAATATGAATATATTATTTCTAAAGTGCTATGAATAAATTATTTTTTAAAGTTCTGTCTCTTATTTAACAAATGAAAAATGAAACAATAAAGGTTAATTTTGTCTTTAACCAGGAGCTAAACTTTGGGTAAATTTTAAAAAGACCTTTAATATTCATACTTTATGGCTATATCTTGGGCCGACACTACCTAAATCTCTGAACAGTTGTAAAAAACAGCACGCCCAAATGATTGCCTGGTTTTTGTTTCCAGGGATGTTTAGCACACAATTTCAGACACAATTCTGACTAAATCTTTAGAGGCAAAATTTTCTGAATTAATTAGGATTATCTAAATTCTAAGAGCAGAGAAGACACCTAATTATTTTATCAATTTTTATCCGGAAAGTTCTAATTTGAAAGTTTTTACTTTCATATAGACAAAAATAACCATTCTAAAATAATGTATGTATGATGCCATTTTTAATAAGGTAACTATTTACTAGAGAAATCATGCGGAAAATATGGCAACTGAACAAAGCACCTTTCGAAATATGAACAAAAGCATGCATGTGTTTCTTGTCTAAGTATAGGCCTGCTGTGATTTAGAAAACATCAGCTTCTTAGAAATTCTTTGCTGTAATGTCGCTCCTCAACATCCATACACTGTCCAAGATGAATCTATCAGAAAGCTAAAATACGTACCTGACACTTCATTAAAACAACTCCAGCAGAAGTAATATGAGCATTGTGGTTTCCTTCTAAAAAAACACAAGGTGCTTAGGAGGCTCTACAACAACAAATTTAGAACAATCTCCATTATAATAAAGTAACTATATAAGTGCCACATGATTGGTTTTATTTATTATTGAGAATGTAAAGTTATTACCTGAGGCTGTGACAGTCTGATGTTGGTTACCTTATGCAGATGTACCTGACATGAAACAAAAAGGATAAATATAATTAACAGTAGATTAATCAATGATCAATTAATAATTAAGTAATAGAACCAGAAGTCTCTATTATTATCTTTAATAAAACAGAAATCTAATTAATGACACCAAAAAGAAAATAATGATTATAATTAAGCTACGTAATAATACCCTGGAAAGTCTTTTCGTCCAAATGTGAATGATGTCACAAAGTATGGTGCTATCCACAAAAACACCTTGAAGAAAATCTTTCATTTGTTTCTCTGTTTGACAAGTATAATTTTACCTAGATTTTTTTACTTGAGATGTAACTTCAAGATGATGCCATTCATTAAAACTGTAAAAATCCCCAAATTTCCTTTTTTGAGCTCTATAAGAGATTCTACAACAGAAGAAATAATTTTTTTTATCACAAGGAAATACTGAGAAAAGTTTTATTTGTGTATGTGCATGTTACATAAAATCTATATTTAAGCATGTTGAATAATGTAGCCATTGTAATTTGTTTTTAAGATTTGGGGTAGAGGAAGGAGGAATTTCGAGTAGGTGGGATTAGTTGATGTGGGACTATTAGAGAGGGGTGCATATTTTCAGATTAGCCTATATGATTTGAATGAATTGATGCTATGCAAATTTTACCGCTATGCAAATTTTACAGCATCCCCCCCCCTTTTTTTGGCAAGGGGGGGCTCTGGGAATCGAACCCGGGTCTCCGGCATGGCAGGCGAGGACTCTGCCACTGAGCCACACTGCCCGCCCCTCTGCAAATTTTAACTATGAAGAAAACAGGTAAAAAGATCAAGATCAAGAAAACAGGTAAGAATAAAAAATAAAACAGTAAGAACTCTGTGTAGCCTACCTTAATGTAAGAAAAACAGTGTAAGCACACATTGACCAATGCTTTGCTCTACCTTCGTACAAAGTTCTTACATACTATTTCATGCATGATTTTAGCAGACTTAGACATTAAGTTCTCTAGTATACTGTAGACAATGTGAGGTAAAGGATTGCTGTTTTTTCACCTTCTTAGGAAAGCATAATAATAGCAATAACTGACAGCTGAGTACAAATGAGGAGGCGGACTTGGTGACCCAGAGTGGGTGTGAAGGCAAAGCCGGGGGAGAAGGGCAGCCGCACGTACGCTGACTGATTTACTAAATAAAAATGAAGCATAACCATTTAAATTTAAATTTACATAAACAGTGTTTCATGCCTTTTTCTTACAAAAAAAAAAGTATAAGTATGTTTCAAGCAAGATTTTGGACACAGTTATTCTAAAAATATTATTTAATAAACCTGAAATTCAAATTTGACAAGGTAACCTGTTTTTTATTGGGTGATCCCACACGAATAAGGGCCAATTTGTGTGGGAGTCCCAGCCCAGCCCACATCCCCCTCTAAGGGGATGTAAGCCTGCCATGGGTCATTGGGGGGCCCAGAAAAATTGCTTATTATAAACAGCTTGCTAAGATGGCCACCACAAGTGCATTCAGGTCTGAAGTTCTGGGGGAGCATAATACAGCGTAACTTATATAACCATGATTCAGCACCTGTCATGTAACCAGTGATGTACCACACGTGTATCCAATCATATATCTCGTGAATGATGTCATCTGTTGGTAGATGCCACTTTTGTGCAGTTTCATATGTAAGGGACTACTGCTCTGTAAGCAACAGAGTGGAGGGAAACAATTAAAGATGAGCACTCTACCAGCAGCTCCTCATGCTTTCTTTCAATCTGCTACTGGACAAGAGTGACCGCTGCCTGTACTGGGACCAGACAGTCATCTGCACGTGAGGCAGGTGGGGAGGTCGGGGACATCAGAGCCGAGCAGAGTGAATAAGAGGCTCTATGCTCTCGCAAATACCATTTTCTAAATACAATTTTTAAAACATTATTTTCCACTAAAAGGAACCAGGACTAGTTAAAAAAAATAACTGATTCTGGGCCTGGGTCAGAGAAGTTACAATATTATCATGGAATATCTTTTGTGCCAGAAGAAGAGAAAATCTGTACAATGGAGCTGTTTAACCAAATGCTCAAAGTGAGCAAGTTTATTAATGGAACAAATTGAAATTAGATGCTGTGCTGGTTTGAAAATATTACGTACCCCAGAAAAGCCATGTTCTAATCCTGATTCAGTCTTGCGGAGATAGCCATTTCTTCTAACTGGAATTCAATAGTTCATGGTGGGAATTGTTGATTAGATTAACTCCACGGAGATGTGACATGCCCAATTGTGTGTAATCTTTTGACTAGATGGAGGTGTGACTCCACCCATTCTAGGTGGGTCTTGATTAGATTACCAGAGTCTTAAAAAGGGGAAACATTTTCGAGACGCCTCAGAAATGACAGAAACAACAGAAACTTCAGAGCAGAGCTGACACAATGCTGACACTTGGAGAAGAGAAACCCAGATGTATGCAGATTCTTGGAGCCCAACAGACATCACCATGAGATGTTAAGCAAGCCAGAATCTGGAGAGAGCCAAGGGAAGCCAAGAGATGAAAGCAAGCTCTGGAGAAGCAAAGTGAGGAACCTCCACAGGAATAGAGGCTGAAAGCAACAGAGCCCAGGAGCAAGGGACCAGCAGATGCCAACCATGTGACTACCCAGCTGAAGGAAGTGTTCCTGACTCATTGGCCTACCCTGAATTAAGGTATCTCTCTCTGGATGCCTTAGTTTGGATACTTTTATAGGCTTAGAATGATACATTTGTAACTTATTCAATTCCCTTTATAAAAGCCATTCCAATTCTGGTATACTGCATTCTGGCAATATTTAATAAACTAATACAGATGCCTTCTGATGGGATGCAAAGGAAAGAACTTAACATGATTCCTGGGATATTCCTGCCAAAGATACACATGTTGGAGAAACATCAAGCATACCCAAGTGAGGGACAACTTACAAAATAATGAGCCTGTAATCATCAAAAATGTCAAGATCATGAAAGTCAAAAAAGACTGAGTAGTTGTTCAAGACAGAACATGAAATGAGGCATGAGAGAGAGCTACGTATAAAGCATGACTCTGAGCTGGATGCTTTTGATCTACAATACATTCTTGGGGAAACTGGAAAAATTCAAGTGGTGCCTGAGGATTAATTGAAATCATATTAAGAGAATGTCACTGTTTATAGGAAATATGCAATAAGGATTTTCAATGTGATGAAGCATCAATATAGCAACTTATTTTATTATTTATTATATTTGTTTATTAAAACAAAACAAAACCCTCTTTGTACAATACTGCCACTATTGTGTAAGTTTGTGATTAAAAAAAAGCAAAAATTATATAGGCATAGATAAGAATTTGAAAAATGTAGCATATCAGAGCATTTTATTTAATAAATTTAATAAATAACCACTATTGATTTACAAAATAAATAAATAAATTTATTTGTTTAATAAATAATAAGCAAGCAAGAAGGGATTTCTATATTCTAGATAGCTTAAAAATGATGCTCAAATAAACCCTTCAACAATAATAGTTTGGGATTTCAATACATTACCTAATAATTGATAGAACAACTAGACATAAAATCAGGAGGGATATAGAAGACCTGAATAATATCAAATAATTTAACAAAACTGACATTTATAGAACATTTTACCCAATGACTGCAGAGTGTAAAAACAAACTAAAGTAAAGGAAGCAGAATGAAGTAATAATAATTAGAGTGGAGGTCAATGAAACAAACAAACAAACAAAAAATCCAGTAATCCTGGATATATCTACTACAAGTGAAGACATTGAATGGGTAATTCATAATTTCCTATAAAGAAAACCCCAGACCCTGAGGTTGTCACTGGTGAATTTTATCAACTATTTTAAAAAGCAAATAATATCAATCTTTCATAAACACTTTCATAAAATAGGGCAGAGAACATTCCCCAGCTCATTCTATTATTTCAGTCTTATACTGATATAAAATATAGGCAAATATATCACAAATAAATAAAATTAGAGATTCATAAACTTTATGAATTCAGCAAGATCATAAGAAATAAGATTTATATTTAAAAATCAATTATGACCTGAACAGACATTTCATCAAAGAGGAGACACAGGTGGCTGAGAGCATTAGCCATTAGGGAACGGCAACTGAAAACCACAACGAGAAACCAGTTCACCTCCACAAGGGTGGAGAATACAAAACAGATGGACAATAACAAGTGCTGATGAGTATGTAGAAAAAGTAGGACTCATACACTGCTGGTTAACTACTACTTCTACCTTAGAAAATAGTGTGACAGTTCCTCAAATAGTTTGCTGTTATTTTCTTCCAGTGAAGGGCTTATCTTTGCATTCCCTTAACTCTGTCTTTCAAAGAGCAAAACATGTTGAAATTTTTTTTATAAATTCCAATACATTTTCTCTTTAGGATATAACTTGGCGTCATATGTAAAACCTCATTGACTAACACAGGATCACGCAGATTTTCGCTTCTTCTTTCTCCGAGAACTTTTTTAATTTTATATTTCAGTTAGATCTATAATTGATTCTGTGTACATTTTGTATAAGGTGTGAGGCATGGGTGGATTTTCTTTTTCTAATTTTTTTTTGGTCAATACTATGTGTTGTGAGGGGAATGGGCAAGGCAGGGGAAGGGAAGGGTGGCTGGGCAGGCATTACCTAGCCGGAAGGCCCTCCTGTGGCCTACTGAGCTGCATGCGGATTCTTCACTCTTCCCCTCACTTCCTTTAGGGCAAATAACACAGCAGAACCATGTGGGCATGTTAGTACTTTTAAAAAATATACCTATTAAGAGCATTCTAATTTGAAAAAAAGTTATTAAAAATACTTATAGATATCTTCTATATGACAGACATTGAGATTGTCTATATAACTGGAATTATTCTACAATGATACCTGAAGATCATCAGTGTACAAGGCAAAAAGTGATTTTGTGGCCCAGGCAATTTATGGCATCTACGCATTCCACTGACTTTCATTTAAGCCTTTGTCTGCTTGAGCAAGACGATCATGCAGTCAACATTACGTGTGAAGAATCTAACTTAACATCAATATTCTCAGTAAGTCTGTGATTCTGTGTCCTTACAAGACAGAGGCACTACTTCAAACCTGAAAACAAACAAAAGCTGCAAAAACTAATAAACATTAATATTTAATAACACCTATAAGACACTGACTTGGTATGCTTTTTCTCATTACTCTTCACAATAACCCTACGTGATAGGAACTATTATCCCTTTTAAAAGGACGGAACTTAGGTTCAGAAGGTTGGGTAAATTCTCCAGCCCTGCACATTTCATTAACAGGTGGGGCTGTGCAACCCTACTTTAAATCCGGCACTCTTCACCACGATGCAAAACTGCTCCTGCGTGAAAGTTTTGTGGAGGATGACATTTAAACACTTTCACTGACATCTACTCCTAACAGTCTAGCTGGGGGGTGGAGGAAGATATCATGAGTAGGATTGGAGAGAAATGTGTAAACACATAGAGATCATTTCCAAGGAAATTCAATTAGGTAATGGTTCATTTTAAAATGAAAAATTTAGTTAACATCTCCTCTATGAAAGAATTGTTTCTCTGAGATTAAAGCTTTGTATTCTCTTCAATCTTTTTTACTCATCAGTCTTTAAGAAGGTTCACTTAGGTGACAGTAAGAAGTGCTGAAGTAGCTACGACAATGAATCAGCTTTGCATCATGTATTACATATTTCAAGGTGATGGATTATAGGCTGAGAAATCATGCTGATCACTGAATATCACCACTGATAGGCTAGGGTTGGTCCAAAGTCATCCAAATGTTTTGGAACATTAATCAATGCAAATGTCATAGGTTTATAGCTTAAAGGAATGTCACTTGTTATAAATAGCTGTTATCTTATGCAGTAGTGAAGAGAAAGTAAAATAAAATTAATATCTGGAAGAAATTACCACAATAATTACATTACTGTTAATCTACTATAGCCTGTGTCCTTAGTTTTTCCCCAGAAACTTTAAAGGGCAGTCATTATAGTGTATAGGGTAGACATTATATACAGAGATGTTAACTCTCTACTCATTTTGTTTATTGAGATATTATTTACATATTGTAAAATGCATATAAATGGAATGTTCAATCAGTTTTGGCAAAAAAAAAAATTTGTAACCACCATCACAATCAACATATGGAATATTGCATTCCCTAGAACATTCCCCTGTGCCCTTCTACAGTTAGTCCATCCTACCCACCCATCAGTGCTGACCGTAGGCAATCACTGTTCTGATTTGTATCCCCTCGATTAGTATTGCCTATCCTGAAACCTCACACAAATTAAGTCATTTGGTGCTTATCTTTTGTGTCTGACTTTTTTCACCCAGCATAATGTTTTGGAGATTCATCCATTTGTTTCCAGACTCTGTGGCTTGTTCCTTTTTATTGCTAAATAGTTTTCCGTTTCATAAATATACTAGTTTCTTAAACCATTCTCATATTAATGAACATGTGGATGGTTTCCAGTTCAGGTCTATTATGAATAATATGGTTGTGATGTTCTTGTAAAAGACATTTTGTGGGTATACATATTTATCCTTTGGTTAAGTACCTAAGAATTGATGAGTCATAGATGAATGCACATTTAATTTTATAAGAAATAGGTAAACAGTGTTTCAAAGCGGTTCTATCATTTTAAACTTCCATCAGGAATGTATGACAATTCTGTTTGTTCCACATCATAACCTGTATTTGACATTGTTAGACATTGAAATTTTAGTCGTTCTTCTGGGTATGTGATGACGTCTGATTGCACTTTCTTTCACTTTGTCTATCCCCAATAACTAATCTTGTTCAATATGTTTTCATATGTGTACTAGCTAGTCATAAGTTTTCTATCGTGAAGTATCTGTGTAATTATTCTGCCTATTTTTAATGGTTTGTCTTTCTGTTATTGGATTGAAGGAGATTTTTATGTAGTATGAATAAGTCCTTTATCAAATACACATATTTTCCTAATTTTTCCCAAACTTTCTTTCACTGAATTTGTATCCTAAAATAGACTTGCTTACCCCAATGTCACAAATAATTTTTTGTTTAATTTTAGAAGCCAAATAAATTTTTAAAATATTTTTATTGAGGAATCTTCATATTCATACAGTCCATCCACAGTCAATGGCTCAAATACCACACAGTTGTATATTCATCACCATGATCATTTTTTAGAACATGTCCATCACTCCAGAAAAAGAAATCAAAAGAAAAAAGAAAAACATCATATATATCCCATACCTCTCAATATTAATCTCATTAACCACTAGTATTTCAATCTACCCAACATTTTTTCACCCCTTATACCCATTATTTATTTATTTATTTATTTATTTATTTACCCTGATTTATTTTATTCATCCGTCCATGTCCTTTAAGGAGCAAGGTTACTGGGACACAGTTCAACAGTTTCAGGTTTCCCTCTAGCCACTCCAATGCACCATAAAGCAAAAAGGGATATCTGTATAATGCATAAGAATAATTTCCAGGATAACTTCTCAATTTGGTTTGAAATCTTTCAGCCACTGAAACTTTATTTCGTCCCATGTCTCTCTTTTCTGCCTTTGGTCAAGAAGGCTTTCTTAATCCCTTGATGCTGGGTCTGGGCTCATCCTGGGAGTCCTAACACATTACCAGGGAGATTTGCATCCCTGGGAGTAATGTCCCTCATAGCGGGGAAGACAGTGAGTTCAACTGCTGAGTTGGCTTAGAGAAAGAAGCCATACTTGAATATCTGAGCAACAGAAAAGGTTCTCTAGGGGTGACTCTTAGGCATAACTATAAGTAGGCTTAGCTTCCCCTTCCCAGGAATAAGTTTCATAGGGGCAAACCCTGAGATAGAGAGTTCAGTCTATTAAATTGGTTGTTCTCATTGCTTGTGAGAATATTGGGAACTCCCCAGATGGGCAAATTTATTATTTCCTCCTTCCTCCCCAGTCCCCCAAGGGGACTTTGCAAATACTTTTTTATTCTTTGCCTAAATTACTCTGGGATATATCAGGGCATCACATTAACCTGTATAAACTAATAGGATCTTATGCCTTATTTGAGATTCCATGTAACTACGGTGTTCAAATAAATTGACCATACAAGTTAAAATAGGTAATTTGCCACCCAAAATATAAATTTTGCACCAAATAAACACCTCTCCCTTTGATCTCACACAAAAGTTGAAGCTTTAAAATATGGGCCATATCATCCTTTACCCTGTATTGTAATTTATCTCAGTCCCATCCAGATCAGCTTCCTTCATATCTCTAGTCAAAGTCTGACCACTTTCTCAACATTTTTTTTATGAGTTGCTGGATGGCATAATGCTGGCTTTCTTAGCTTCAGAGCTCTAACTCTAAGCCTCAGGTGTCACATACATACCCGAAGTTTCTGGGAACAATCAGGTTATACACAAATAGCTCAATATCTTAGAATTTAGAAATCACAACTCCAGAGTAGATGTGATTTCTGTTAACAGCTTGCAACGTAGGACCCTCTGCAATAGTAGAAGTCACATATTATTAACTTTTACATTTAGGGTTATGATCCATCACAAATGATGAGTAGTGTGAGGCAGGAATAAAAGTTCTTTCTTTTTTTCCATATAAATACCTGGCTTTTCCAGCATCATTATTTGTTGAAACGATTATCCTCTGTCATTGGAGTTGCTTTGGTGACTGTCAAAATCCAGTTGAATATATATATATATATATATTAATATCAATAGTAAAATTTATATTTCTAGACTCTGTTCCTTTTCAACAATCTGTCTATTCAGTAAACTCAAAGATAACAAATAATTGAAAATACTCAGGCTGAGGAGCACAAAGGAAAAAGAATGAAAAAATATGAACAGTGTCTAAGAGACCTGTTGGCACATGTAAGCTCCTCTTGCCTAGTAGATATATCAAGATAAATTTTATTACAAATTTGATTTTTTTCAGTTCTTTCATTTTTTTAAGCAAAAATTAATCAGAATGCAGAAAATATAAAGATAGAGAGGGCAACCCAAAACCCCATGTTGAATCCAGTGCTGTATCACTTCTTAAAATTTTAAAGATTTCTTAGTAAAGCATGTATTTGATAGAACATTTGATAGTATAAAATACTCTTTACAAGTATTTACATTAGCTTCCAACAGCAACTCCAAGCTCTTTAGCATAGTGTATATTCGTCCATGATACGGCCCTTGCCTTCCTCTCCAACCAGCAATCTGTGGCTCAAACTCTGTGTGGCAGACACAATACAACTTGAACATCCCAAACAAGCATAACAAGGATGGTCTCATATCCCTGCTTTCCATAGGCCTAGAATGCCTCCTGTATTCTATACTATTTTCTTGTCTAGTTCTTACCTGTGCCACTAGACTATAAGCCTTTTTAGGGAAAAAAAAAAAAAAGAAAGAGAAAAGAAACAAAACTGTCTTTTCACTATATTTTCCTGAGAACCTAGCACAATGACAGGCATGTACAAAGCGCTTAAAAGATAAAATGTAGAATAAATGATTGTTTGTATCAATTAATCCAGCTTGATTAAGTTTCACTGGTAAGAATTTCCTCAGGGAAACATCTTTCATTTACAGATTTAAAATATATTCATTCACTCCTGAGATAATTATGAATTTACATTAGTGGAGAATTGAAAAGCATTTGGATAAGGTATTTTATTAATTATCTAAGACCTTGCGCTAATGTCACCTTATCAACGTTCTTTAGCTATTGGGAAGGGGCAAAATGTCCTTTCCAAAAAATTTGCAACATAAACTGTTTAATAAGTGGAAAGTGACAGTCATGATTGTTGTGCTCAAGGAATTTCAGTAGTGATTCAAATTCAGCCTCATGTAAATCATTTTATGATTGTTTATTTCACAACTGGAGGATAAAGGAAGACCTAGACACTCAAATATAAGAAATAAAACAAATATGGACCTGATAAGTTCGACAGTGTCTTTACATATACCTAGCTTGAAAAGCCAGATAAATGATTTTTTCAGACTTTTCCTTTGTCTGCTTTATTCATCAAGACTTATCAGTGGCAGACAGACAGTTCTGAAGTTCATTTACTCTTCAATATTCTTTACATTTATAAAGATGCACTAGGTTAATCATCACTCTAGATTTATCTGGATTATGCATTCATTTCCAGGAGTAGGTCATTTTTTATTACCATCATTCTTCTGTAAGTTCATGTCAGAATCATTAAATTATGTTATGTTAGGTATAATAAAACTGAATCAAATGATTTTAAGTCATACAAATTTTAATCTTTTCTTATATGTTTATAATATAATGCTTACATACTCACTGGATTTCTAACTAATTTCTAAATTGCTGATGAAATATTTGCTTGTTTTCCCATGTATTTTGGAAAGAGAACTTTCGAGTCATCAGGTATTTTTGAAGAAATTGACCTGGTTTCCCTTGCATAGAAATTATAAAAACGCAAGTCTTTATCTTGTTTATGCCTATATTAGTACTTCTATGGCATGTAGTAGATACATAAGAATATTTATTGAATAGGAGAACACATGACCTGTTTGACTTGTGCATTAGCTAGAGTTCTCTAGAGAAAAAGAATCAGCAGGAAATATCTGTAGATATAAAATTTATAAAAGCATCTCACAAAACCATGGGAATGTCATGTCCAAGATCTGTAGAGCAGGCCACAAGCTGGCAACTCTGATGAAGGTCCTTAATGAACTCTCAGGAGAGGCTGGCTAGGCAACTGTGGGAATGTATGGGTCCAAGGTCTGTAGGGCAGGCCACAAGCTGGTGACTTTGATGAAGGGACTGGATGAACTCCACAGGAGAAGCTTGCTGGCTGAAGCAGGAAGAATGACTTATATCTTCTGAATCCTCCTTAAAAGCCTTCAGGGATTAGATTAAACATTGCTCATTGCAGAAGATTACAAATGCAATCAGCTGTGGATGCAGCAAATGTGGTCATGATTTAAGTCCACAAAATGTCCTCATAGCAACAGACAGACCAGAGCTGGCCCAATCAGACAACTGGGCAAAAACACCTGGCCAAGTTGACACATGAACCTGACCATGATAACTTGTCAATAGGAACACTGACACCAAAAAACACAAATGCAGGTAATTATACCTTTCCCTTGTCCCTGACACTTTTGACCACCTCATCCCTCCCTTCACACTTTTCAGTACCCTCAAACTATCCTTGAATCTCAGTCCATCCTTGATCCTAAAAAATGTATCTTCCTTCCCCTCAGTCTTGTAATTCATGCTAGTGGCTTCCACTCCCTGATCCATACCTCCTTCTCAACTCCAAATTGGTTTTTGACCCTAGAGCACTTGAGCAATTGAACCTCTGGGAAGTGGTGGAGCTCCTGAGAATTCCAAACAATTTGTGTAAACAATTTCCTTGAGAATAAAACATATAACATTGAACCAGGAGACAGATCATCTAAGTTTTGTTCATAGTCTGACACTAACTAGCTGTGTGACCTTTTAGTTAGCCTCTTAATATATTTCACTTACATAATACATACAAAAAAGTCAGTTCTACCTACAGCAGAGTGCACTTATTATGATGAAATATGCAACAAGGCTGAATGAAATGTAAAGTATCATGTAAATTTAAGATCATGTAACCTTTCTTAGTGGCAATAGAACAAGTACATAATCTTGAGAGATGAAATTATATATAAAATTTGTCTATATTTCTTGCCCTTTAACATTGCATATTTTTATATTGCATTCTCAAAACTTGAATGTAACCAAGAATTTATTGTCAATTTTTATATAAGCCTAGTAAATGAAAAAGAGCAGTCTTCCTTGAATCTCACTTTTATGCTGACATTCTGTTTATCAGTTTTCAGAGGCTTATGAATTCCTATTATATGTGAGCTAAACCCCTATGCATATACTTTATCTATTTAACTCTTTCCACAAAATTTCCATAGTTGGACCTATCTTATAATTTTCCAAGAATACAAAGACTTCTTAGCTCTGTTATGTTGCATAAATTGTTATAGTCATTAAGGATTGTCTCCTTTCTTCTCTCAATTTATTTATGTTCCCACCTCCCCGGAGAGGACCAATTTAATTTGTTTTCTCTTCTCAGAGATTTTTCCATCTTTTCATTTCTACTCTGTTCTTTAGAAAATGTGTATTATTTATGGTGCTATTTTTTCATGAGTGTTCATTTATTCTCTCAATATAGCTTATACACAATTTATGAATCTACATTCCAAGCAAAGCTTTGTTTATTCTTGAACACTTAGCACCAACTCAACATATTCCTACACACTGACAGATGTATTACAGATTTGACAAGACTAAAGAGTGAGGGACTATCCTATTTCATATATTTGAAAACTCATCAATAAGGGAGGTCTGTCTCACCTTCAACTTCTTTTTGACAATCAAGGATAAAAATAAGCATATTGTGATTAATTATTTAAGACAGTTTTTAGTACAGGCTATGTGCTGGACAATGTTTCAGGATAGAACTCACAAAGTCCCTGCTCTAATGTATTTAGATATAAGAAACTATTCAGCATTCCTAATCATGCATTGTACGTGCAAATAGCAAGTACTTTACTTATATCATTTCATTTCATTCTTAAAGAAAAGCTTACATTGTTTTTAGTTACCTCAGTTTTCTAAAAAGCTCCTGTCTTTTTGGAAGACCAGAAAGCCTTCCCCAAGCCCTCTGTACTGTAATATCTACCTGGATGCAGATGAGAAGGACTTTAAACATAAACAATACAAATCTTTGAGCATAGATAATGAAATAAAATAACAAATTAAAATTGATGAGAACTGTGACACATGTATGAAATGCTAGACTTAGAAAGTCAAAGTGAATTGGAATATTTCCTTTTTTTTTTCCTAAGCTTTATTTTCAATACTGAAAGAGCTTCCTAAGAGTCTTTCTAATTATTATCCTTAATTGAATTTTAAAAATGTGTGCCATGAAGTATCTAGAACCAACCCAAAGCCCTCCCATAAGGACAACAGCAATGACAGCAGGAATATTTAAATGCTTATGGTTACTTAGTACATGCACTTTGATGGTGCTAAATAAAAATAAAATCCAGAGTGTTCTATTAAGCAATTTGGCTGGAGTCCCTTCACTGTAATTGCCTATAAACTATTCTGCTTTTGTACAAACACCACTGGATTTCTCTGCAGGTACTTTTCACAGAGAAATACAATATGTTCTGAAAAGTCGAAAATTGTTATCTTTCACTGCCAACTGTATTTTCTACCTCTGCCAATTGTGATGATAAAATCAATTGAAATTGTTGATTTGTTCACTTGGCTTCTATAATAAGCTTGGTTGTTGAATATAGAGAATATCAATTTGTCTACTCATGTAGTTCATGAATCATGTTTTGTTTTTATTAATTTTTAGTGAAAGAAAACCCAAAGCCCCAGATAAGCAAGGACCACCATTCACATCATTGAATAAAATATGTAACAAACTATCACTGTGAATAATATGGACCTCAAAATTTAGGAAAGTTTTGTTGAGAAGACACTAGAAAAATTGATATTTAAAATTGCAAATAATGTTTTCCATTAGAAGCACTGAATGCATGCTTAAATTTACATTGAGGAAAATACCCATTAATTTTGGGAAAACTACAAATATCTACATTTCTTTTTTTTATTTTTACAAATTTTATTTACAAAGCAAAGAAATTAAAAAAAAGCAATAATTTTCAAAGCACACTTCCATAAGTAGTTACAGAACAGATGCCAGAGTTTGTCATGGACTACTATTTCACCATCTCAAATTTTTCCTTCTAGCTGTCCCTAAAAACTGGAGACTAGATGGAATGTTAATATAGTGATTCAGCAGTCATACTTGTTTGTTAAATCCTATTCTGTTATACCTTCTCTTTCTCCCCTGATCCCTCTCCCAATCTATAGGTATCCCTGGGCAACACCCATTCTGACTTTTTTCACATTGAGAAAGGGTGTGACACTAAGGGATAGAGGGATATAATCAATCAACAATCTGGAGAGGCTGGTCCCTCTGAGTTTCAAGATTTATCTGACCTAGGACTCCTCTGGATTATAGCTTCCAGGAAAAAAAAAACAGCACATGAAATCTTTATAGAGTCTCAGTTTGAGTACTACGTATTCTCAAGGGTCAACAGGTCTGACGCTGGTTGGGGTTTAGCAAACCATGGTTGGTAATCAGCACTATCTAATAGAAAGCTGCATAGGAGTTGCCTCCAGAGTAGCCTCTGGACTCCACTTGATCTCTCTCTTGGCCACTGATGCCTTATTTTATTAAGCATCTGTTAATGTCTCTTTTTCTCCCCTTGGTCAGGAAGGTGTTATTGATCTCACAGTGCCAGTACCAGATTCATCCCTGAGAGCCATGCCCCACACCACCAGGGAGACCTTCACCCATGAATGTCATGTCCTACGTAGGCAAGGAGGGCAATGACTTACCTTGCAGGGTTGGGGAGGGAGAGAGGGAGAGAGGTTATTTTGTTATTAACAAAATGTTATTTTCTATTTGGATTTAGATTATCAGATATATTATTATCCTGGAGGCGTTGGATCTTGTTCTTATTCAGAGAAGAATTTTTATGCTTTTCCTTTCTATTTTTGAGCATGTATGTTTATATCTTCTATTAAGAAGACATTAATTTAAAATGGCAAGAAGTTTCAGACAAAAATATAAGATTTTCTCTACAAAGGGAGAGAAAAACTGGAGAGAAATCAGACTTCATCATTAGGTGGTGTGGGCCACTCTCAGAGAGGTCTTGGTCACTATGCCTGAATTAGGTCTTTTCTGCTATTCATTATATCTTAAAATTGGATACAATAAAATTAGATAGAACAAAATCGGAAAGAATAGTCACTGAAATGTATATGCAACTCCTTTAGATGTGAGATGGAAGTTCTTTGGGTGATGAGGTATAAAAACCAGGTAGCTAGCCTGCCGAGAAGGCATGAAAGGACACCCTTGTTAGATGGAAGTTCTTTGGGTGATGAGGTATAAAAACAGAGAGCTAGCCTGCCGAGAAGGCATGAAAGGACACCCTTGTTAGATCAAAGGCCCTGGAAGAGAACTAGGAAGAATGAGTGTGGCAGCTTACCTAGGGACCTGAAAGTGTCCAAGGAGGAGGGGGGCAAGGAGTACATGCAGGTTCTGGGGTTCTTACCTTTACTGTGACCCAAAGGGGAGGGAGAGAGCTTTCCAGTGGCTACTGGGGATTGGAAGTTTTAAACGATGCGGTATGGAAAGCAGGCACAGCAGGGGCCATCGGGAGAAGCTGAGGGCAGTGTCTTCTCTTCCAAGCCATATAGAGATACAGTCCTTACTAGTAAATTATGCAGGAAAAGGGCAAACGGATGGAGAAGCATCAGCAGCAGTCATTTAGAGAATGACTAAATGGGGAGTTGATAAGGGAGGCTCTTTTCAACTTTACTAGTTGGTATTATAACCGGGGCAGGGCTAGCTTGGGTGTTCATTTGAAACGGAAGCTTATGACTAAGCCAGGCAAGATAACAAGTCACCCAATATAATTTCTCCTTTATCTATTTTTTTTGGAGACTTTGTGAAGAATTGGCAATAGCACTTTAAATTTTTGCAAGAATTCAGCAGTGAAGCCATCTGGGCCTGGGATTTATGTGTGTGTGTGTTGGGGGGGGTATACATTTTTTTACTATTAATGCAATCTCTTCACTTGTGTGGTCTATTCAGATTGTTTATTCTTGAGTTATTTTCAGCAGATTGTCTCTTTAAGAATTTTTCCATTTCATCTAAGTTATCTAATTTGTTTGTGTATACTTATTCATATTGTTCCTTTATAATTCTTCATATTTCTGTAAGGTTGTTAATAACATACTTACTTCATTTCTGATTCCTAGTGATTTGATTCTTTTTTATTTGATCAATCTAGTGAAAGGTTTGTCAATTTTGTTGATCTTTTCAAAGAAGTAGCTTTTGTTTCATATACATATTATATGTACACACACACACATTATATGTATTATGGCTATATATATAAGAATCTCCCAAGACATTTTTCCCTTTAAATAGTGATATATATTTTAAGGAAATAAATAAAGGGGGGAGAAGTCTTATTTTTAGCAGATATAATCATATATTTTCCAATGTCTTCCTGAAGACCATAATTTTTATCTGGTACAGTTTTCTTTCAAACTGAAGATTTATTTTTCTTACCTTTTCTTATATTGTAAGTATGCTGGTGATGAATTTTCTTAGTTTTCATCTTTCTGAAATGATTTTATTTGCCTTTATTCTTGAAGAGCATTTTTGCTGGGTATAGAATTCTTTTTTTGGCAGTTTTTTTTAAGTTGTTTCAAGATGGCTTTAGATGCTATAGTTTCTAATGGGAAATAAACTGTCATTCAACATTTTGTTCCTTGTTACATAGGATGCCACTTTGTCTACTTTCAAAATCTCCCTTCTTTTTTTTTCTTTTGATTTTCAGCTTTTTATCCATCATATACCTAAACAAGATTCTCTTTATATTTATCTTTCTTTGGATATACTGAGTATCTCAAATCTGAAAAATTTTATTGTTCATCAAATTTGGAATTTCTTTGGTTATTCAATGTTCAAATACTTTGTTTCATTCTCTTCTCTCTTTCTTGAATTTGAGTTACATATGCAATAGTTTATTTGATATTCCACTACAGATCCCTGAAGACATTTTCCTTTATTTTCTCAATTGTTATTTTCTTTTATTCAGATTGAATTGATTTAAATGGTCTACCCTCAAGTTCAGTGACTATCATCTATTTTCTGCATTTAAGTTTTTCAAGCAAAATTAGTTCAGATATTGTGTGCCTGTAGTTCCAAAATTCTATTTACATTTTTTATAGTTTCTATTTATCTTCTGAAGTTTTCTATAATCTTCTTTATTAAAAACATAATTTCTTTCATTGAGCAAAATTATAATAGCTAATTTCAAATCCTTTTCTGTTTAATATATGGCTCATTGCATGGTTAGTCTCCATTAATCATCTTTTCTATTGAAACTAGGTCATGTTTTCCTGCAACATATAACACTGAATAATTTCCCATTGTTTCTTAGATATCGTGACTATTATATTGCAGAAGTTCTTGATTTTGTTATATGACTCTGGAGAATAATGATGCTTTTGTTTTAGCGTGCAATTAATGTGGTCGCTGGATTCTAAGCACAAACTCTGTCTCAAGTGGCAACTCCATGTAAGTACATCTATTGAATCTTTATCTGAACTGCTTTAATTCTTCCCTGTGTAAGCATGGTTCAGGTACCAACAAGAGACAGGCAAATTTTACAAATAGAACTTGGGGCTCTTCTACTCTGGTCCTCTCTGTCCCAGGATTTCTTCTTTACTTTCCACCATTTGTGGTGTCCTAAATTTTCTTATCTGGTTCTTCTGGCCATAAGGATTGCAAGTTTCTGTCACACATTAGATACACATTAGATACTCACTTGTCCTTGGGCTAATAGCCAAAAAATAGGCAACACACTTTGGGCTGGGCCTTCTTCCAAGTATAAGCTTTGAATCTAGAATATGTCTGCTTTTGTTTACTCTCTGGTACCTTTGTGTCCTTTTAATTGTCATGGAGACTTTATATTTATTACATATTAGAGGATCTACTCTAGGCCATACTAGCTACAGAACACCTTACAGGACTTTATTTGAATTCAAGATATACAATAAATCTCTAGTAATTCTTAAAGAATGGTGTTGAAATAAAGATGAAAAAGTAAAACAAAAATAACAAATAGAAATAGAACTGCAAGAATGTGGCCAGGTTATTTCCAATAAGGATGCCAACATAATTCAATGAAAAAGTACAGACTTTTCAACAAATGGTGCTAGAACAACTGAATATCCAGAAGTATAAAACTGAATCTTGTCATCTGCCTCACATCATACCCCAAAATTAATTTGAGATGAAATTTTTTATGAAAATGTTTAAGCTAAAAGTATACAGCTTTTTAAGTGAATATTTTCACCACTGTGAATAGGCAAATATTTCCTAGACACAAAAAAGCAATAAATGTAACAGAAAGATAATAAATCAGATTTCATTGCAATGAAAAATTTGTACTCATCAAAAGATATCAAGACACTTAATAGGCAGCCACTGAAAGATACAATTGCAATACATATATCTAACAAAGGACTTGTATCCAAGTCACTTTTTTAATGGCTTATTTTGCTTAACGTAATATTTTGAGATTGAATTAAACACAATTTATGCTTTTATTGCCGAGTAGTATCTCATTGTATGAATATATCATGCATTTTTGTTCATTCTTCCTGTGATGGTTATTTGGATTGTGCTTAGGTTTGGGCTAAGATTAATAAAGTGCTATTATCATTCCCGTAAAATTTTTTAGAACATTTATATTCATATATTTTATGGATTTTCATTTCTATACTTTTAAAAAGACTTGATTTTTTTTTACTTGAATATTACCAAACAACTTGACATGACTGATATTTGCAGATGATTCCATCCATCAAGAGAAAGATACATATTTTTAAAAGTTCATTTAGAATATAAGACTAGAACATATTCTAGGTCACTAAACCATTCTTAATAACTTTAAAAAAATGAAATCAACTTGATACAAAATGAACAGAAACTAAAAATCAACAGTACATATAAATTTGAGTTATTCTGAAATGCTTACAGATTAAAACAACTGACTTCTATCTCATGGGCCAATGAACAAATGCAATGGAAATTACAAAATATTTTTAACTGAATGAAAATACATGTGAAAAATGTATGGGATGAAACTAAAGCCATAAATAGAGGGAAATTTATAGCTTAAAATGCATATATTAGAAATGCATATATTAGAAACTTAGAAATGTCTCAAATAAATAATTTAAGTTTATACCTTAAGAAACTAGAAAAATAAGAACAAATCAAACCCAAATCAAGCAGCAGGAAGGAAATAAGTATCAGACAAGAAATAAATGAAAGAAAAATTAAAATAATAGAGAAAAATCAATAAAACCAAAATTTGTGTTTTTTTTAAAGAAATCAACAGGTTTAATTAATCTTAAACTACTTATATAAATGGAAAAATAGAGAAAACGTATGCAATTTACAAAAATCAAGAATGAAATAGAGGGAACATCCCAATCAACTATACATAAAGTAAAAGAATTATGAGGTAATATTAACAGCATTTGTCAATAAATTATACAACTAAGATGAAATGGATGAAGTATAAGAAAGACAAAAGTTATCAAAAATGACTCAAGAAAAAGCAAAATATATGGGTAGAAATAGCTATAAAAGTAACAATTATAAATTTATAATTAGAAAAAGTTACTTCCCTCCAGTCCAAAAAAAAGAAAAAAGGCAGAACCATGCAATGGCATTGATCAACTCTATCAAATATTTAAAGGACAGGTAATATTGACCCTATACTGTCTCTTTCAGAAAATAAAGATGAGGGAATATTTGCCACCTTATTCTATGAGGGCAGTATTACCCTGATACCAAACCCCAAGACATCAAAAGAAAATGGCTGACCAACATCTTCATGAATATAGATGCATAAATCTTAACAAAATTTTAGCAAACCCAACTCAGAAAATAAATAAAACAGAACTACACAAACATGACACATCCCAGGAATGCCAAATAGTTTGAATATTTGAAAATCAATTAAAGTAATGCACCAAATTAATAAAATAGAAGAAAACACATACTCATCCCCACTGATGCATATGAAAAGCATTTAGCAATATTCAAAATACACTCACAACAAGTAGAAATTGAGGGAAACTCCTTCAACAGGATACAGGGCATGTGAAAAACTAGAGCTAACATCATGCTTAGTGGTGAACCACTGATCTTCTTCCTTCTAAACTCAGAACACAGCAAGTATTTCTGCACTCACCAGTTTTTCTCAACCTTTTACTAGATAATGCAATAAGGCCTTAGAGAAAAAAATGGAGGTATCTGGATAAGAAATAAGTTATCTGTCTAATCGCTGATAACATACTCCAATATGTAAAAAATCGCAAGGAATCTAGACAATAACTACTAGAATTAATAAATGAATTTTGCAAGTGTAAGGATTTTAGATCTATATAAGAACCCAATGTATTTCCATGAACAATCCAATAAGAAAATTAAGAAAGTAATTCAACGAAAACATCGACACAGATACATTAAACACAAGAAACGCAATATTTGCACACTCAAGTCTATGAAACACTACTAAGAATAAAATCAAAGAATATCTAGCTAAAAGGGGAGCGATTCTTTATTAATATATAGAAAGACTCAATATTTTTAAGCTGTTAATTCACCCCCAGTTGATCTGTAGCTTCAATGAAATCTTTAAAGCCAAGCAAGTTAAAAGATGATCATAAAATCAGTATGGGAATGAAAATGACTAATACTAGCCAAAGCAATGTAGAAAAAAGAACAAAGCTTGCGAGCTTTTACTACCTGATATCACAACTTAGTATACAGTGACTATAATTAAGGCATTGTGGTATCTGCATAAAGATAGACATATAGATCAATGGAACAGAGTAAAAATCCAAAAATACACTCTTACATTTTTTTTGGTTGATTTTAGACAAAGATACCAAAGCAATTTAATACAGAAAGAATAAGTTAAAAAAAAAAAAGGTTCTGGGATAATTTGATATTCATGTGCAAAAAACAAACAAAAAATAGACCTTTACTTTATAGCATACACGAAAATTAACTCAAAATGGGATAAAAACCTAAATGTTAAGTTTTAAAGCTATGAAAATACCATATGAATGCAGAGGAGAAAAACAACGTGACCAGCGGTGAGTTCAGATTCAGACGGTAACCAGTGAATACCCTTGAACCAAACTGTTAGTACATGGTAAATTTTTAGAGAAAGATTTGTAGATATAGCTGAATAGGAATTGTTAGATATTTAATTTTCTGAAAAAATTAAATTGACCACAGAACATAAAAAGCAAAGGTTCAGTTTCATTTTTAGTTGTGTGCATTGAATTAACACTATAGTTGCAGGAATAGTGAGAAATTGAATTGGCAGAAGGAGACTCTCAGAGGGGTAGTAGATCACACCATTCTCGACAGTGCTGGGGAGGTAAGGGACACACCTAGGGGCCATCTTCCAGCCCTCGCCTCCTTTTCTATCATGTGCAGATGCTTCTGTATATTTCAATTCCACAGCCCACGGGAGGCATTCATGGAGCAGCCTGACCAGACCTCAAACCTAAAAACCGGGAACAAGCAGACTCAGATGGTTCTTAGGGCAGGAGCTCTCAGTTACAGGCTCTCTTCCCCCTGGACCATGTGATGACCCCACCTTCAGGCAGCACAAACTTATCTCTCTTCTCATGGCATGGGGAGCTGCCATCCACAAATGCTAACAGGGGCAGTTGTTCTCCTGGAGATCTCCCAGCCCATGATAGGATCTCTTCTCTTTACTCCTTTAGATCCTTTCTGCTGTGTAATTAATAAAGCAGTCATTTGCTGAAAGCTTCTATTTTTCCTGAGCCTGTGCTCCCATGATGTAACTTATAGCAATTTGCTCCACAGTCAGTAACAATCAACTTAATTCACTGTAAAATTATCTGGCAAATGAAATGTTTTTTACCATTCTTGAAGCAGGGACAGTTATATTTTATTCCTTTGGATAAGGCATAAATTACTAAGTTTCAATAATGTATGTTTGTCTTATATAAATTGCATTCATTATGATCTTACCACATAGATGAGATTATCCTGGTTTTTCCCTGGGCTATTATAAATCAGAATGCCACTGATTCACAGGAAAAAATAATAGATTATGTAAGGAATAGTTTTACTTTGGCAGAACTTTCTCTTCTATAACTTTTTTTTTGTTCACTTCAATAACAGACACATGACATAGGAAATAGAAACCATTTCAGCTAAGAGATCATCTGGAAGAAATCCGAAAAAAGATCTTATTGAAAGAGTTTAGACTGTAAAATATGTCATCAAAATTCAATGTAATTCCAGGGGCTACATTTTTTAAAAAATATTTTTATTGAGAAATCTTCATAGACATACAGCTCATATGTGGTATACAATCGATGCTCACAATATCATCATATATCTGTGTATTAATATACCACGATCATTTTTTAGAACACTTGTATCACTCCAGAAAAAGAAATAAAAAGAAAAAAGAAAAAGTTCATACATCCTATACTCCTTACCCCTCCCTTTCATTAACTACTAGTATTTCAATCTACCCATTTTTTTTACCACTTATCCCCCATTATTTATTTATTTTCCCTTATTTTTTTACTCATCTGTCGATACCCTGAATGAAAGCAGCATCAGACACAAGATTTTCAAAATCACACAGTCACATTGTAAAACCTATGTAGTTGTACGCTGTCTTCAAGAATCAAGGTTCCTGGAAGACAGCTCAACAGTTTCAGGTACTTCCCTGTAGTCACTTCAAAACAGCATAAACTAAAACGGGATCTATATAATGCATAAGAATAACTTCCAGGATAACCTCCTGACCCAGTTTGAAATCTCTCAGCCGCTGAAACTTTATTTGGTCTCATTTCTCTCTTCCCCCTTTTGGTCAAGAAGGCTTTCTCAGTCCATGATGCCGGGTTCCCATGAATCCCGGGAGTTCTGTCCCATGTTGCCAGGGAGATTTACACCCCTGGGAGTCATGGCTACATAGGGGGAAGGGAAGTGAGTTAGTGTACTGAGTTGGCTTAGAGAGGCCACAATGAGCAACAAAAGAGGTTCTTAGGGGTGATACTTAGATATAATTATAAGTAGGCTTAGCTTCTCCTTTGCAGGAGTAAATTTCATAGGGCAAGCCCCAAGATTGAGGGCTCAGCCTATTGATTTGGTTGTCTCCACTGCCTGCAAGAATATCAGGAATTCTCCAGATGGGGAAGTTTAATATTTCCTCCTTTCTCCCCAGTCCCCCAACAGAACTTTGCAAATACTTTTTTATTCTCTGCTCAAATTATTCTGGGATATATTGGGACATCACACTAATCTGGACAAACCAACAGCATCTCACACCCTATTGAAGATTCCACGTAATTATGGTGTTCAAAAAAACTGACCATACGAGTTAAGTTAGATAATATGCTACCCAAAATATAAATATCCCTTCCTGTGGTCTCACACAGCAGTTAATGTTCTAAAAAATGGACCATATGATCCTTTACCTTGGTCCTATCCAAGTCAGCCCCATTCATATCTCTAGTTGAAGCCTGATCACTTTTTCAACTTTTTTTTTTAACAGTTGCTATATGGGGTAACACTGACTTTAGGGCTCTAACTCAGAGTCTTATGCTTCACATACGTATCTAAAGTTTCAGGGAACAACCAGGTTATACACATAGCTCAGTATCTCAGAATTTAGAAATAATAGTTCTATTCCTAGATGTATGTGACTGCTGTGAGAGCTTATAATCAAGGACCCTTTACAACAGGCACCAAGCTGATAATCCATGCTCTCAACTTCAATTCTGTTTGTACATTATAGTTGGTCCATACGAGTGAGGCATGATAATATTTGTCTTTTTATTTCTGACATTTGTTAAATATTCTGTCCTTAAGGTTCATTCATCTAGTTGCATGCCTCACAACTTCCTTCCTTCTTCTGGCTGCTCAGGAGTCTGTTGTATGTATACACCATTTTCCCCCTTCCTTCCCTTAGTCATTGTACCCTCCTTAGGCCACCTTCAAAACATTGCAATTCGTGAACACTGCTGCCATAAACACCAGTGTGCAAATATCCATTCATATCCCCACTCTCAGTTCCTACTTAGCAGTGGAGTTGCAGAATCATATGGCAACGCCACCCCTAGCCTTCTGTGGAATGACCACATTGCCCTCTGGAGGGGCTGTACCCCTCAGCTTCCCTATCAACAGTGAAGAGGTACATCTCTTTCTCTACATTTTCTTTATCACCTGTTTCTCTTTGTTCATTTTTAAACAGTTTTATTCATATATCATACGATCCAATCTAAGTAAATACTCATAATCTGTATGAAGACCATAATCTATATGAAGACATTTCCTTTTCTTCCACTAAGAATCCATCCCCCTCCCCCATCTTCCCCACCTGTTGACATTTAGTTTTGGTATAGTGCCTTTGTTACATTCAGTGGAAGCATATTACAATGTTACTGTTGACTATGGACCCTAGTTTGCATTGATTGTATGGTTTCCTGTATACCATCTATTTTCATCACCTTGCAATGTCAACACTCATTTGTTCTCCCTCTTGCAAAATGTTTTTATATTTGTGCATTTAATCACCATCATTGTCCACTTTAGGCTTTCCTAAGTTATACTGTCTCAGTCTTCATCTTTTATCTCTCCTTCTGGTTGCATGTGTTCCCCCAGCTCTTCTGCCTCAACCATACTCACATTCAGCTTCATTTAGTGTGCTTATATTATTATGCTACCATCAGGTAGTATTGTGCTATCCATTTCTGAATTTTTACAATAAGTCCTGTTGCACAATCTCTATTCCTTCAGCACCAATTGCCCAATCTCTTCTCTATTTTTGTCTCCTGAGAACCTGTGTTCTTAACTTTAATTCTCAAAGTTCACCCATGAATGTTAGTTCATATTAGTGAAACCATAGTGTAATTTGTCCTTTCGTTTATGGCTAACTTCACTCAGCATAATAACATCAAGTTTCATCCACATTCTTACATGCGTCATGACTTTATTCTGTCTTATAGCTGCATGTTATTTCATTATATGTATATACCATAGTTTGTTTATCCTCTCATCCGTTGATGGACATTTGGGCTGTCTCCATTTCTTGACAATCGTAAATAATGCTGCTATAAACATCAGTGTGCAAATATTGTTTGTAGCTTTGCCTTCAGTTCCTCTGAATATATACCAGTAATGGGATTACTGGATCATATGGCAATTATACTTAGCTTCCTGAGGAACCACCACACTGCCTTACAGAGCGGTTGTACCATTTAACATTCCCACCAACAGTGGATAAGTGTGCTGGATGCTACACATTTGTCCCAGGAGTTGAGTCTCATGTTTATTTTGTTGAATTTGATTAGAACACATCTGTGTGCATTCTTTATTTTACCTTACAAATGCTCAGCCAAAGAATTGGTGACTCACACTCATCTTTTGGCTTAAGTTTCTAGAGTTTTCCAAGTTCATGCTCCTCTCACCAGCCCTATGAGGTATGGGTTTTTTGCAACTGAAGTTTTACAGATGAGGAAAGCGAGGATGAGACAAATTAAGTAGTTTACAAGATTTAGATGGAAAAACTCGATAAATGGCAGATCCTGGTTTAAATCAAATTCTGACTCGCTTATGAATGGTTACTATTCAGATATATTTTTACAAATAATATACAGCAGCAGTATTGACTTTTACCTAGGAAATCCATATGCAGAGAAACATAGTGAAGATACTTGTTTCTGCCTCTGTTCTTGCAGATATTCCCAACATTCCAATATTGGCAAGTTTTAACTCCCAAATGACTCATTAGATATTGGAGCTACTTCATTGTTTGTCACTAATCCAATTGGTCTAAGTAAAATCCTTGGTCTCTCAAAAATGCATCTGTCAACGCTCCTGGAATTTTCCAGTTTTTACTAGATTGCACACTTGTAATCATCCCTAGAGTCTCTCTGAAGTTACTATAAAACAGAAGATTTCTAGAATAATGTATTGCATGTTCAAGTGAATATGGACAAAAAGTTTAAGTCAAATGATCCAGAAGAATCAGTGAGATGACATTTTGATAATTTTTTTCTAAATACTACCTTAAATATAGGAATTGAAAGAATAAATGAATTAAATTTCTATATTTTAGATCATGATGCAATCTTGAAGGAAGGGAAAAATTCTCTCTTTTTACAATGTGACAACACATGATTGATCTCTTTAACAAATGGTGCTAAGAAAACTGGATGTCCATATATGAAGGAATGAATTTGGATCCCTACCCTACCTCACACCATACATAAAAATTAATCCTAAATGGATCAAGGAAATAAACATAAGAGCTAAAGAAAGCAATACTAACATGTGGGAAACCTTCAAAACCTTGGATTTCGTAGTGATTTTTTAAATATAAAACCAAAGACAACAAAAGAAAAAATAGGTACAATGGGCTTCATCAAGATTAAAAACTTTTGTACATTAAAGGACACTGTCAGGAAACTGAAAAGACACCCTACAGAATGAGAGAAAATAGTTGCGAACCATATATCTGATAGAGGTTCAATATCGATAATCTATAAAGAACTGCTACAACTTCTCAACAACAAAAAAGGCAAAGAGCCCAATTAAAAAATGGGCAAAGGACTTGAATACACATCTTCCCAAAGATATATTAATCACCAAAACCTGAAAGATGCTCAACATCATTGATAAGTGGGAATCAAAGCCATGGAACAACTTCACAGCCATTAAGATCCATTAGGATGGCTACTATTAAAACAAACAAACAAAAAAACCCAGAACGTTAACATAAGGATTGACTAGGATACAAAGAAATTGGAACTCATGCATTGTTTTGGGATTGTAAAATGCTACAACCACTGTACAAATCGGTTGGGGAGTTCCTCCAAAAAGTTCAAGATAGAATTACCATGTGAACCGGCAATCCACTTTTTGGTATATAACTAAAAAGAACTGAAAGCTGAACCTCTGACAGATATTTGTATACTAATAATCATTCACAGTGGCCAAAAGTTAAAGGAAATCAAAGTGTCTGTCAACAGAGTATGGACAAACAATATGTGGTACACAAATGCAACAGGACATTATTCAGCTGTAAAAAGAAACAAAGTTCTTCTAAAACATGCTACAACATAGATGAACCTTGAAGATATGGTGAGTGAAATAAGTCAGATATAAAAAGACAAACATTGTATTATCTCATTCACATGAAATACCTAGAGTAAATAAATTCATGCAGACATATACATTACAGGTTTCCAGGGTCCAGAGGGTGAGGGCAGGAAGAGTTACTGTTTAATGGGTGCAGAGTTTCTGTTTGAAGTGATGAAAATGAACGGGTAATGATGATGGCAGCACAATATTGTGAATACAAATAATACCAATGAATTGTACACGTGAAAGTGGTTAAAACGGGAAATTTTGAGTTGGATATGTTACTGCAGTAAAAAGTTAAAAACAATTTACAATATAAAATTAGAAGACAAAGTTAATGGGCCATCTTATTCCTCTTATGGCCCATGAGGAAAACACTAAAAGAAGTTGGATGGAAAGTGGGCAATTATTTTAGTATCAATTTCACATTTCAACAATTGAAATGCTATAGACAATATATACATTATATATTTCATTTTAATTTAGAATTATTTTAGTTGCAGGACACATTACATGCTTAGAAGATAGGCTTAAGTACTTGAATGCAAAGGAAGATGTTTTATAATGAAATGTTGAAAATGTTCAAGCCTAAAAATATATAATTATGTACTGATAATTGCACATTGCTTATTACTCCTAAACCAAAATACCTTTGCCTAATCTATAATATAACCACTTGAATTAAATTTTCCTTAATGACTATGGCAAAGAATAACCATTTCAAAATCATGGTCTGTGATATTCCTACTAGCCTTTGCTCGATTATGTGGCAAGAATTACAAAATCAAGTGATACTTACAACGAGCTGATGCATTAACTAAACTGAGGCTGTGTAAGGTCTTTTGGACATTTAGATAAAAATTATGGACTGTCAAATTAGATGACATTTTGATGGATGTTTTACTACCCCCATTTATTACAATTCTCAAAATATGAAATTATGCATCCGTATAGGATGCAGGCAATTAAAAGAAACATTTCCAGAAAAAAGATTTTATGAGGACAAATACTATCTTTTACTTGCTTAAAAGTTGTAAATTAAAAGTGACATAGCTAGAAATAAGATGTATTTACAACGGCCACTAGCCAGGAATAACTGTATTCAATAGAAAATAGGGACACATTGAGAAGGGCATAAATGAAAAGCAAATTGACAAAAACTCAGACCTCATTAAGAAAAAAATACGATTGAGTGAACAAAATTAACTGTATTCAAACAACTAAATTACTCCTGCCAGTGGATATTTTAACAGCCTTGATAATGGAGTAACTTTTATAGAAAGTATAACTACAGTATACCATGTTAAGTGGGCCAGTGCATGCCTCTTCAATACCAATGAAAATATGCTATGTCAGACACACTGTGCTTAATTTGTGAAGGCTCTCAACACATCCACAGAAGAAAAAAAAATGTATTATATCCTTAAATCTCTCTATTGATCTATGTAGAAGAGTTTAAAGAAGTAGAACCTTTCAGCTGTTCCCCACAGAATGAAATCACTGGGTTATGATGTTCCCAACAGAATGAAATCACTGGGTCATGATGCACAATGTAAAGCAAGACATTTCAAACACAATGGGTTTGGACAGTAAATGCCAGAATCCTATTATACTAATTCTGCATAAAGCATGAATTATTAGTGATGAACCTCTAATCACAATGATTGAACGTCTTTAAATTTAGAGCGTACTCTATGGGTAAGATATATTTACTAGACAAATAAACATAAATACAAATTCAAAGTTCAATTGGATTAATAATAGAGAAGTTTTCTTATACAAATATACCTATAGACAGGTCATGACTGAAGTTGCCAAGAATTCCTGGAAACGTCATCAAAAAATAAACAAAATAATCATTTGTACAAACATTTTAGAGATGCTGTACTGTATAGCTGTTGGAAAAGGATTGGAAAAAGTTTCATTATTTGCAGACATTTATCTACTATAAACAGTAAGAATCAACTGAAAATCTATTAGAACTAAGGAAAAAAGGGCTCTTTCGCGTAATCAGTTATAAAATAAATGGTAATAAGATGGCAGAAAGAATTTAATTTCTTCTTCTCTGTAATTTACAGATAAAAAGAATGAGAAATAGGAATTTAAATACCATCTATAATTCTGAATCATACGTATCACCAAACACAATGAATATCAAATGTGCGTGTGGGAAGACGTGAAGAATAAACACTTTGGACTACAGAACTCAAATAGCATTAAGTTGGCACAGCCTAAGAGGTAAATTCAACGTTTCCTTAGTTGGCACAATGAGAACATAAGTTCCTAGACCTCATTTGGCATCACACAATAACATATTAAAAGACAAAAGATGAAAGAATCAGGAAAGGGAAGTCAGATGGAGATCACTCACCCTCCCAAAAGCTGCAACTAAGAAAATGGGAAGTGTGACTGAATATATTGCTATGAATTAATTCAATAGTCAAATATTTCAGTGCTGAGAAAATAGCTCAAGGCCACAAAAAAAAGTGAAATGAGAACTGGCAATGTTCAGGTAAAGAAGTGAGAGAGAAAGATGGATTATCACAGAAATTATTACATACTGGAAGCAGCCTAAAGAGGCTAACCAGCACTGAAAACAACAGCAGAGTTGGAAAAGTAGATTTTGTCAGGTGAGTGTAGTGTTATGGAAATGATCCCAGTGTTACAAAGGCTTATGAAGAATAGGTATTTAAATATAGTTCCAGGGAGTCAGTATTTAATATATGGCATTTCTCATGAGAGACTAGAAGACTTAAAGAGGAAAATTATCAAACATAATATTTTAAACCTTTCATCAAATACATGAATCAAAAATTTCTAAAAGATACATGGTATCCACAGATATGTTGTCAGAGAATTATCAACGATGACATATATGGTAGTGAAAATCCCGGAGAACAAAGAAAAAGCAAAAACTCTTTGCTTATCTATCTAGGCAAACGATGAAAAATTAGGCTGACCACAGGCTCCTGCACAGCATTTTCTTCTAGGAGAAAATAGAGAAATGCCTGCAAAATCCTTGGGGAATGAAAAGTGTGATCCACAATATTAAAGTCTGCAAATATGACACTGGAGTTTCAAAGAATAAAGATAAAACTTTCAAATTAGTCATAAACTCTTCTAAAAGATGTAGCCAGTAAAGGAAGAAATGGAAAGAGAATATAGCAAGGGTAAGCTTAGTGAGCAAAATTCTATTTAAATATGAGACATGTTAAGTATTGTGGAATTTACAGTTACAAAACACATAAATTTTATAAACCACAATGAGTAAGAAATTCTATAACTAAACAGGTAAAAGAGTGAAAAACAGGTGGTGAAATGCATTCTTCATGTCACCTTTGTGGGAAAGCTTTGACTCATAGTTCTGCCTTTAGGCAACCTTAGAGAATGCCCAGTGGACAGAGCTATAGGAATGTCATCTATATGAGAACACCTTAATTCTTCTAGTCTCAGACAACTGAAGTTATTCAAACTTGAGAGGAAACCTATGAATGACATCAGTGTGGGGAAGCCTTCAGTTAATATTCTGATCATAGAAGGAATGGGAGAACTCCACAACACATTTGGAATATGAAGAGATTTCAGTCATAGTTTTGACCTTTAAACTTGCCAGAGAACTCACCTACTGAAGGAAAACTGTTTGAAATCAACACGATATTTGCTTTAATCATTAGTACTATTCCAGGTAAAACAAGGAAACTGATACAGGAGATAATCCATATGAATGTAGTAGCAAAGCTCTTACTAGTTGGCCTGATGATACAACTGGAGAGAACTCACAGTATAAATCTAATAGAAGAGGAAAATCCTAATCTATGACTGTGTAAACTAGCTAGAAAAATTACTTTCAGTTTTAATCTGCTTTCAGTTTGTTAGGTCTATGTTTAAATGACCTACTGTCATTAAGGGTAATTAATTTCACCACTCATTTTAGAAAGGGAAGAGTTGGGGCCCTCTGATTGCATCTCAAGGCTAAGATGTCAGATAGCGTATAGGACGGCGGATATATTTGAAGTTCAGACAAACAATGGAAAACTCCTTAGTTTAATTATGTTCCTAATATTTCATAGGAGATTCTTACATTAAAAAAAATAAGTTGTATTTAACTGAAATTCATATTAACTGGGCATCCTTTATTTTCATTTTTGAAATCTAGCAACACTAAGCCTAGGGAAAGATTGCACTTCACAGCTTAATTTGATCAAGAACTTATTTTGTCATCTTGCAGCTGATTTTGGGTTACAGTGGGTTAGTGTCTGATGCACACTTATGAAATAAATATTGTGAAAAATGGGTCAGCCATCTGCTCTGTGATGACGGAGAACAATCCCAAAATTTCGATAGCAAAAAAGAAAAAAGTGATTGAGAGTTTTAAATGGTCCTAAGAGACTAGATATTTTTACCCACGCACAGGAGAATAAATGTCCTGACAGAGTTGACTTAAAGGGAGAGTAGGATCTGAAAATACAACCATTTTATGATTACATTTCAGGAGTAACACCTGTTCGATATAATGGTTAGATTGGATACTACATGGCCCATATGGGATCTCTTTTGATGTACTAGAACTCATAGATTTAGAGAAAGTGAGGTAAGGAATCATATTTTCAGCTTTTTCCTTCTCTGTGCTGCTGACCAGAAAGTGGAATATTTGGAAACACCAGGTAAATTTTTTAGAATATGCATTCATGTATTAAAATGTGAAAAAATGTGTTTTAGAACTGGAGAAATACGGTTCAAATTTTTACATATTAGATTGTATAGTCAGATATATATATAGATAGATATAAATGATATACAGATATACATATAGACATAGACACATTTACATCCACTTATTACATGAACATGGTTTAAGAATCAAGTAGTCCAGGATGTTTTAACTTAATCAGATGTTTGAAAATTAATCAGTCTCTTCCCTAAAACAATTCTTCCATTACTTTTTAAACAGCTTTATTTATGTAATTTAAATAACATTTCACCCATTCAATGATGAGGTCAGATAGATGTGCATACCCATATAAAAATAACAGAATCTCCAAATATAACATATCCATCAGTACAAAACAATTCCATGAGCTGTTCTGCAGTCTATCATTTTAGGCCCTGGCTGGCCACTGGTCACCTGTTTTTTTGGGGCAGGATAGTTTTGCCTTTTCTTGAATTTCCTAGTGATATGATTACACAATAAGTAGTCTCTTGCCTCTGGGTTCTTTCACTTAGCATTATGATTTTGAAAGCAAACCATGTGGCTTTTTGTTTAATAGACATCAAATTGTATGTATAGACCACAGATAAAATTTGGTCTATACATACAATTTGATGCCTATTAAACAACATATTAAAATTTCATAATAATTTTAGCTATAATGAAAATGGCTTTTCTTTGAGTACAAGTTTTTACATCACTGTATGTCTTAATTTCTCTTTAATTTCTCTCTGTAAATAAGTAGGCATGGGATTAGTTGGATGCTTTGGTAAACATTTGTGAAACTATTCTCCAAAGTGAGTGTTCTATTTTACATGCTGACAGTATTGTTTGAGGATTCCAGTCAATCTACATTACCACCAACACTGGGCCCTGTCGGTACTTTTCATCACTGTTAGCAATTCCAGTGGGTATGTGGTGGTGAACTTTGTGTTTCATTCACATTTTCCCTGAGAGATTAAATGTTTTTCATGTATTAATGACCATTCATATATCTCTTTTCTTGCAGTGTTCCTCAAATATTTATGGGACTTTCAAATTATCGAGTTTTAAGAATTCTTTATTCTGGATACAGGTGCTTGATTCAATATACGCAAAATATTTGCAAATATTGACTCTCAGAAGTATTTCACTGTTTTGCTTAAGTGCCTTTTGTAGGGTAATGTTTTTAATTTAATGAAAACTAATTTATCAGTTTTTACAGTTTGTGGGGTTTGTGCATTAAGAAATTTTTGCTTAATGCAAGTATTGCTCCTACTTTGTCTTCTGAGTATTGGTATTCTGTTAACCCTTATATTTATGTCTATATCCTATTTGAGTTAATTTTTGTATATGCTGTGAGATAAGGGCCAAGTTTCATTTTTTTTTCCAAATGGATATGCAATAGTCCCAGCAACATTTGTTGACAAGATCATTCATTGCCCATTGAATCACTTTGGTGTCTTTGCCCAAAATCAGCTGATCATATGAACTTCAGTCAATTTCTAGATTCTACTCTGTTCCATTCATCAGCATGGTTATTTTTCTGTCATTCACAGTCTGTCATTAACAGCAAGTCTTGAACTCAGGTAGTATAAGTCCTCTGGGATTTATTTTATTATTATTTTAGATTCTCTAAGGCCTTTATAAATTTGGGGGTTCACATACAGTTTGGAATCAGCTTGTCAATCCCAACAAAAAAGCCTACCACAGTTTACTGGGATTTCCTCATTCTATTTATAAGTTTTTGAAGAATTGCTTTAACAATATTGAGTTTTATAATCCATGAACATAGAACACATTTATATTTATTTAATTTTTCTTTAATTTCACTCATTAATCTTTAGTAGTTTTCAGTGTACAAGTTCTTCCATATACTTCATTTAATTTGTTCTAAGTACTTCATAATTAGAATGTTCTTGAAATTATATTTTCAATTTCTAATTGTTCATTGTAGTATATAGAAATAGTTTTTTTTTTAAATATTTAAATCACATCCTACACCGAGCTCTTCTCCATTGCTAGTTATATTAGCCTTTAGAGGATTCTCAGAATTTTTCAATTGATAACCATATCTTCTGAGAATAAAGATTTTTACTTTTTTCAAACTAGAATCATTTTTTTTCTTGCCTTATTGCCCTGATTAGGCTCTCTAGCAAAAATGCAAACTTGAATTAGTGAAAGCTTACACTTTTGTCTTCATCTTAGTGAGAGTGTATTCAGTTTTACCTTGAAATATTAAGTTAGCTTTATCATGAATGAATATTGGATTTTGCCAAAGAAAAATCTCTGCATTTATTTACATGACCATATGATTTTTCTTGCAGGGTCTGTTCCTGTAATAACAATGTTTGATTTTCAAAATTAAACCAACATTGCATTCTTGGAATAACCACACTGGGCTATAACATGTAATCGCATTTAAATATTGTTGGATTCAATTTGCAATATCTTACAGAATTTTTAAGGCTATATTCATGAGGGTAATGACCTTTGGCTTTCAACTAAATTCTTTCTGGTTTTACTGTCAAGCTATGGATGGAATAGTAAAATGTGTTAGGATGTGTTCTCTCATCTGACTACCTAAATAGTATGGTATGTTTGTATAGAGCCTGTTTTATTTTGTTGTCTTTTGTTTTGTTTTGTTTTGTTTTTTTGGTAGAACGAACAGGAAAAATATTCCAGCTTAGAAGTTTCATTTCAGGGAAAGATGTTTTCACTACAAAATTAATATATTTGACAATCCATACTATAAATTTGTCCTTTAAAGATACTTGGTAGTTAGTGTTTTTCAATACATTTTCCCATATCTCCCAAGTTAACAAATATTTTGGTTAATATTTGAATTGATATTTGCTTATTTTTGCATAATATCTGTGGTATCTCTAATAGTTTCATCTATTTAATTCCTGATATGTGTAATTTTAATTTTTTTTCTTGTATTAAGCAATTAAACTGACTGGAAGGACATAGGGAAAATGTATGACACAATTGCTTTGACCCCTAGATCTAATACTTAAAGTTGTGACCTCGTACAATTTACTTAGTGCTTCGCTCAGCTTTTTCCAACAGTTAAAAAAAAAAAAAGAAGATTACCTAATTCAAAGAGTTTGACGTGAGATTCAAATGAAATTATCTATACATCCTGTTTAAAAAAATACTTAACAGAAAGACACTCAATAGTTAATTGATTAATTGATGTTTTTATATTAAGTATACATTCCATAATACTTTGCTGGAAATTTTTAAAATTTATTTTATCGTTATTATTATCATTATTAAAATTGAAAAAGCAGGTAATAAATTTCATGTATCTAAAATTTCTAATATATTAATGTGCTTACATACATGTGTGCAGACACATATTACATTAGACAGGTCATTAGGTATATGAAAGTAGGAAGACAAGAGCACAGGTAAGCCAGCAAGGAAGAAAACAGCCAAAGCGTTATATTGACTCTAGGTGTTAATTTTTATTTCAGATTTGAGCGTTTTTAAAATGCCACATTTTCTTAGGTGAACAGATATTATGCTTTTAGTAAGAAAAACATATGAAGTAGATATTTAAAAAATATCTTGTCCCTATCTGTTAGCTAACAAGTCAACCTACTATAAAGTATATGGATATACAGGAGATCTCTAGATCAGAGACAAAGCGTCTAACACTGACTACAAAAGCAGCTGCTGGAGGAGCATCGCAGTGCTGTCCTTGAACCCCAATCCCCAAGTGTGGTATGGTAAAGACCAACTGGTCCTCACACAGTTCAGAGGAGTTACAGGCATTATATAGGACCACTGGCAAACCTGTCCAAATCAGCCCACCGTCCTCTCCAGGGAAAGAGAAACGATTATTACCCTGGAATGTAAATGTCAATGGGGAAGGATGTCTCCACATGTAAAATGAAGTCACTGTTTTTATCTTTACTTATCCAGGCCTGCAAATAAATGCACACCAAAAAGATTCCCTCTCCCTTTATTTCCAAGGCTGAATGTTTGTACAAACGTTCCTGAAAAGAAAGCTCCAGAGCACATTATCGGCTAATACCAGTCTTGTAGGAATGCCACAATTCATGAAGAATGTCTCTCAAATGTCCAATTTTACAGGCCTATTTTTCTTTCCATTATCACTGTATTTCCATAGATATGCATCTTTTAAAATTAGTGGCTAAATTATAGGAAAATAATTTTACATTTGCTTCTTCTTTAAATTGAAGGAAACCAATGGCAGAAGCAGCACCTGAAAACTCTGTTCCATGACACATGGCCCATATAATTGGGAGTGGATAATCACCCTGAGCATCCAAGTGATTGGAAAAGACTTGAGGTGACCCCAAGTTTAGCAGTGTGTATATTTTCATTGTTGTACCAAGTTTTGGTCATTTCTAGAGTAAGTGCCTGAAACAAGCACCACTAGAATCACATTCTTCAGGTAACTGATATGTATTTCAGAATCACTACTGTATCTGCCAGTTCTCTAGAAATGATTAGAAATGACATAAATCAAGAAGTAGGATATTGGATCTTGTAAACACTAGAAACAGGCTTAACTTTTGCTTCCACAATCACTGTTAATCAGTGTTATTCATACCTATTCCCAATTTAAACATGAGCAGTGTGACACAGGCATATGCCCTACAAAATAAATGAGCATGGCTGTATGTCAATGAAACTTTATTTAAATTTGAATATCTATAATTTTCTCATGTGAAATCTTTTTTTTGATTTTTTAAAAACCCCTTTCAATTGTAAAAAAATAAAAAATAATAAGTAAAAAAAAATAACTTGCCAGGCAAACAAAAACAGGTGCCAGGCCAACTTTGACCCATGGGTCATGCTCTAAATCAAAGATAATCAAAAGTAATCTATTTCCTTCTTACCAGTTTCATTTTCAAAAAGAGAAAGTGAAACAATTTTGGTCAATGACATATGAGGGCAAAACTTCTGGGGACTGAGGAGTTGGGGAACATTTTCTTAAAAAGCCAGAAGAAAGGAATTATTTTTCTTATTCTAAACCTTTGAATAATGTATGAAAATGTTAGAAATAAGTCTGATGCAAAAATGTCAGTTCGTTGAGAAGAAAAAGTGGCAATATGGAGAAAAATGTCAGAATCCGTGGTGGAGCTGCTGAATTTGTACAACTGGGACTGCCCACCTTTTGAAATATTTTTATGAAATTTCATATATTTTAAGAAGTATTTATTGAACACATGCCATGTGGCAGACACTGTCCCAGTAGCTGGGGAGTGGGGGACATTGAATAAAAAAGACAGAACACTTTCTGTCATGAATTTTATATTCAAGTGTTAGGGTGGTAAAATCAGTAACATGTAAATATCTGAATAGATAGATGCACGGATGAATATGCAATATGTCAGGTGGAAATGACTGCCTTGAAGAAAAATAAAGAACAGTAGTCCTAGTAAAGTCCATTTTCAATAGGGTGATCAGGAAAGACCTCTCTGATAGGACTCGTTTTAGCAGAGACCTGAATGAAGTGAGCTAGCCATGCAGAAATCTGGAGAATTCTAGGCAGAGATGAGAGTAAGTACAAAGGCCATTTTAGAGCATGATTGTTGTATTTAGAAATAGCCAAGAAGGCAGAGGGTCTGTTTGGAGTGAGCAATTACGAAGGTTAAAACCAAAGATAGGTGAGAGGGGTTAGAGATCAGGTTATGTAGGACCTGTGGGTCTTGATCAGGGTCACATCATATCAATTTTATTCTATATGCAATAGGGAGTCACCACAACATTTAAGCAGAAGGATCATCATTGGACTTACGTTTTCCATGGAATATACTGAATGTGTGAAAAGTAGACAGTAAGGTAGAAGACAACCAAGAGGGAGAATGTTCAGGAACCTTATGTCAGTAGTCCAGGTGAGGGATGATAAGCAAAACTGAACAATGTGTGATGATGTTTCCTCATATTGAACCCTTTTTGACATTTTTAATTTAATGTACATATTCTCTACATCTGTCCTATGCTCCATCTATGGGGGGAGCACAGAGATGAAAAATTAATATCTTTTCTTTTAAGGAGCATTAAGTCTAATGAAAAAGAAATGCAATGTATAGAGAATGAACAAATGTCAAAATAAACGTATCAATTGCTAAAGATTTCAGTACAGAACGTGGAGCGGGGGTGGATTTACTTCCAGATCTGAAATTCTGGGAATTGCTCAAGAGCGTCTACAGAAGAATGAAAACAGTGACAAAAGTAAAAAATTGAAACTCAAAACTCAAAAGTCCAAACATCAGCAGAAGCAGCTGCAAAAAGAAACCTGAAAATAATGAATTAGTGCTACTAGTCTATTGCCTGAACATCTCTCTTTCCCCCACTGCATCTTTGTCTTCAGTACCTGATTTTTCTCCCTGAATTTCAGTATATATTCACAGCTGATTTAGATAGTTGACTTTTTCAATAAGTTTCTCAAAACTAGCCCAGTCAAAATAATTATCAGAGATGTTTGTTAAATAGAAACTATTGGACCCAGTCTGGATGGAGTCTTAGTCTGGTATGAAGACCAGAGGTCTGGATTTGTGAAAAGTGTCCCAGGTGATTCTAATAATAATCAGGCAAGCCTGGCAACGAATTCCCCCACCTCAAATTGTATTTATTGTACATACAAATTACAATATGGGCTGGGCCCAAAGTTCTTACAGGTTACTAAGTGGTGCTAATTCATATGGTCAGGAAAATGCTAGGACTGGAAAGGATTTAAAGAAAAAGTCTATAATGAACAAGGGATATGAGGCAATGCATACACTTAATTATATTATAAATATCTGTTGCCAGTCCAAATGTTTATTATTTCTGAAACATTAATGTTACCTCCAAAAGCATGAAATTGGTAGTCTGAGATCTCAATTCTGGCTCTAACCTTCCAAAATCCTAATGCTGTCTGTGGTCCCTTGTTCTTTCTTTTATAAGTCATAAATTACTTTTGAGAAACTATATTCTTCTTACAAATTTTCAGGTTATTTAAAAATTATTATCATAAAATTATATGATTGCAAGAGATAAACAATTTTGTCCATCCTAAATAGTGTCAATTTTGCATAAAATGGTTACATTGCTCTTTTAAGAATATTCACTAGAATATAAATACTATAGTTATTTGAGACATGTAATGATTAAAATTAATTAATGAGCATTTATCTAACCATTGAAAATTTTGAATTATCTGTCTCTCCGCTTGAAATGACCATTCCTATTCTCTATCTCCCACAGAATTTTATCTTAATGTATTGTATGTTAGGCATGAATGGCTTTCTTTGATATCTCAGCATATTTCAATACAAATGAAGGTATATTAAAATTGTATTTTAAAAATTTCTTAACTCAAAACTTCATGTTAAATTTCTTTTGAATTAAGTTATTATGACACAGCAAAGAGGTATTTTACGAATTTTCATAAATGGTTTTAAAACATAGAAAATACTTTGTAAATGCACCACATCAAGTGATAGAATAAGATGGAAGGTGAAAAAAAGAAATAATATCATTAATCTCTTTCAGTGCCTATTTTTCTTTTTATGGGAGAAGAGCAATTGGTGAAGGAGAAATGGGAAAGACAGTGCACTTATAATCAATATCTATTTTTACAAAGAGAACACATAGGACTTTCAGTTCTAGCATCAACATGTAAGGAACTGGAAAGCCATCACTATCAACCTTGTAAGTAAAAGCTAAGCAAACTTCAAATCAATCCAATCTTTACTTGGATCCATCAGAGATCTAAGGATACAGGACAAACTACCACCACAAAATCTGGATAAAAAGAGCAATATAGGGGCTTGTTGTCCGGAGGCCCACCATGACCCACAGGTTGAGGTTAGAACCTGGCCAAGGAGCAGCCAGTCTGTCCTGCTTTGGGAAACAGGAGGGACTTTTTGGAATGGAAACAGATTTTGGCCTCAGTCTGCTGGGGCATGACAGGAAGGAATTCCTGGGAGAGTTTGGTGGTTTTGGGGGGTAGGTGAGGGACAGCAGAAAGGCTTTGAGGGTGACATATCCTGAGGAAAAGGGGCAATACAGAGAGAAGCAGAAGTTCCAGGAATCTGCTGTGCCCAGTAGGTGAAGGAACCAGCAGCCAGCTTGGGGAGAGGTAGCATAGATGCCAATAGGAGATGGCCACAATCACCTGTCTGCAGAAGGCCTACCTACATCTATTGGGGCTGAGTAGGGGCACAATTGCTTGATACCACAGCCCTGTCCTGCCCCCTTCCAAAAAGGTTCTAGACTAGTGCAAAAAAGAGAGAGAGAGAGCGCAATACATGGAGATAAAACTAAGTATACTTATCTGGAGCAGAACCCACTGGGGTCATAAACTGGGAAGAACACTTAAATGGACATTTTGATGAATTTCTGGAGGGTGCGCTTTAACTATAGTGGGGCTTCATTCCTGGAGTGTCTCCAAATTTTTGTGGGCTTTACTTCCAGGAACCTGGCCAGGTTCACACAAAGAAGACTTGACAAGGATACCCTCATGAATCTAGTAGAGGTAGGAGAGAGTAACTATTGTGAAATATGCCCAGAGCATTCTCCATAGCGAAGGTCTACTCCTAAGGGGAAAAAAAATATTCAGGGACTTATCTCAGTTGGTGGAAGGGCAACTTCCCCTTCCAGATTAATTTAGTCTGACTGTTTCACCTAAAGGTAGAAAAATACAAAGTCAACAGGAGCCAGGGCTTTGAAGAAATAGACTAGGAATGGAGTAACACTTAGGCTTCCTAAGTGTGAAGACAGAGATTAAGTGGGAAGATTGAAGAACTTTCCCCTTACTTCACACACCTTGCCATAACATCAACAAAGCTCCAGTATAATAACAGTGGATTATAGTTGTAGGAGCTGCAAGGCAGTCTTCTGTAGATGCCTACTGGGGAAAGTCCAGAGCCACAGGGAAAACAAAAACAATGACATTAGAATAATTTGAAGCCTTTGGCATGTTAGATACTGAAGACTTACACATACCCTAACTGCTTGTCTGTTTAACATAAATTCTCACACCAAAAGTTTTTGTTTTTGTTTTTTTTTTACATGGGCAGACACCAGGAATTGAACCTGGGTCCTTGGGCACAGCAGGCAAGCGTCCTTACCTGCTGAGCCACCGTGGCCCGCCCCAAAAGTTTGTTTTTACCTCAACACCTTTTACCCAATTTGATATTTCTAGCTTTCAACCAAAAATTATAAGGCCTGCCAAAGGGAAAGGAAAACCACAGTCAGAAGAGACAAAGCAAGCATTAGAAGCAGACGTGAGTATGGCACAGATGTTGAAACTATGAGACAGGGAATTTAAATAACTGTGATTAATGACTAATAAAAATGGGCTATATGTTCAAAAAGATGGGTAATGTGAGCAGAGTTGAAACACTAAAGAAATAAGAGGAAATACTATTAAAAACAACACTATCATAGAAATGAAGAATTCTTTTCATAGGCTTGTCGGTAGAACCACAAAGGAAAGAATATGTGAGATTGAAGATGTCAATAAAAACTTCCCAAATTGAAATGTAGAGTAAAACCAAGATGACAATAACAGACGAGAACATCTAAGACATTGTGTGACAGTGTCAGGGGTCTAATATATAAAGGAAATAGTAGAAGGAAAAGAAAGAAAATATGGAGAATAAAGATTTGAAGTAATGACCGAGCTCTTTCCTAAAATAACAACAGACAACAAATCTCCATGCCAGAAGCTAAGAGAACACCAAACACAAATAACAAAAAGAAAATAAACCTCTGCATATCATATACACACTGTAGGAAATTTAAAAAAAAAAGAAATTATTGAGAGAAGCCATGGGGCGGGAAGGATCTTACCTGTAGGGAACAAGGATTAGAATTACAGCAGAATTCTTATCAGAAAACATGCAAAGAAGAGAGTGATGAAATAATTGTTGTAAGGAAAAAAGTAGAGCATAGAAGTCCATATCCAGTGAAATTATCCTTCAAAAGTGAAGGAAAAATAAATACCTTATCAGGTATAGATTCAAGTTTCTGACATATTTTCCTTCCTTCTGAAGATGTCTTTCTAACATTCTTACATAGCAGATCCACTGGAAATACAAAAACTGAGGAAATTCATTTCCAGTGGACCTGCTATGTAAGAATGTTAGAAAGAGAGCTTTAGAAGGAAAGAAAATATGTCAGAAACTTGAATCTACATAAAGAAAGGAAGAGTATCAGAGAAGGCATAAATGAAGGGAGAAACACTATTTTGTTTTTCTTATTCTTAACATATTTAAAAATAATTTTAAAGCCATTATAGTAGTAATGTATTTGTGACTGCAGAATATGTAGAAATGAAATGAATGACAGCTATGCCACAACGGACAGGATGAAGGAATTGGGAATAATATGTTAAATATTATAATATATAACAATTAATAATATAAGTTACCTGCACTACTGTGAAGTGATATAGTGTTATTTGAAGTTGGCCTTGAAATATTAAAATTAAAAATGTATATTACTAATTCTAGAACAACTACACACATGCAAATAAAAGCATAACATGATATGCTAAGAGACAAGATAAAATTGAATCATATAAAATACTCACTTGTAACCAGAGAAGCCAGAAAAGAGAGGAAGAGCAGGAAAAAAAAAAGTGCAATGTGCAATGAAGAGGAAACAGTTACAAACATGGAAAATATTAATACAACCATATCAATATTTACTTCAAATCTGAATGGCTTAAATTCATCAATTAAATCACAGAGGTTGTCAGAGTATATCTGACTATATGATGTATACAAGAAATTTCCACCTTAAATATTAAGACTCAGATTGCAAAGTAAAGGGATAGAGAATCATACAATGCTAACACTAATCAAAAAGGAAACTGAGATAGCTATATTAATTCCAGAAGACATCAGAATGAGGGCAAGTATCAGGGATAAGGAGGGGCATAACATAGTGAGAATGGAGTCAATTGTCCAAGAAGACCTAAGAATCCTGAATGTGCATATAACTAAAAAAGAGACATTAAAAAAAAAAAAACCACCATAAAACCCCGTGAATACAACATAGGAGAAAATCTTTATCAACTCGGGTTTGGTGATAAAGATACAATAATAAATCACAACTAATGAAAGAATTCATTGATAAATTGGACTTTATTCATAGTGAAACTTCTACTCTGTGTTAGAAACCATTAAAAGGACTGAAAAATAAGCTACAGAGGTGAAGACAATTTTGCAAAACACATATCTGATAAAGGAACTATGTCTAAAATATGCAGATACCTAAAACTCACCAGTAAGAAAATGAACAAACTAACTGTTTGTTCATTTGTTGTGGGCAAAAGTCTGGAAGCTACCTCACCAAAGAAGATATACAGATGGCAAAATAAGCATGTGAAAAGGTTCTTAATATCATTTTAAATATCATTTTTATTAGAAAAATGCAAGTTAAAAACAACAACAATACCACTACACACCCATTAGAATGGTTCAATTCCAAGAACACCATGACAGTATCATCAGAGACAAGAAAGGAGAACAATAGCAATTCTCTTTCCTTGTTAGTAGAATGCTAAACAGTACAGGCACTTTGGAAGTGTCTTCCAAAGATGGCAATTTCTCACAAAGCTAAATATCATCTTACCATACGATGCAGCAATTGTATTTTTAGATATTTACCCATCTGTTTTGAAAAGTTAAATTGAAATGAAAACCTGGAAGAAAAGTATTTATGTAGTTTTAGTCCTAATTGCCAAACCTGGAAGCAACCAACATGTTCTTCAGCAGGTGAATAAATGAACTGTGATACATGTATACAATGGAACATTATTCAGCAATAAAAAGAAATGAATTTTCACACCACGAAATGATGTGGATGAATCTTAAATGCATATTCCTAGTTTATAGAAGTTCATTTGCAAAGCCTACATACTACATGATTACAATTATATGACATTCCAGAAAAAAAATAAAGATAGTAAACATATTTGAGGTTGCCAGAATTCAGGAGTGGTGGTCAGTAAGTGAATCCTATGGGATTTTCAGGATTGAGAAACTCTTCCGCACAATACTGTAATTTTGAAACATGCCATCATGCATTTATCAAAATCTATTAAACTTTCTATCAAAAATAGTATGCAAATTAAGAAAATAATTAATGAGGTTAGATATCTAAAGATGGATTGCAGTCTGTGACATAAGAATCTAATTGTATTACAAATGTATGAAAGAACCTCACTGAAGGGAGTGGGGGAAAAGATGCTGACCCAGGTAGCAATTAGTGGAGTCAGTGAAACTAAAGGCAAATGGGACTGCATATAAGCACTAGATGATAATCCAGTTCATAAATTGCATCCCAAGCAGGTATAGGTTAATGATTTTGGTACTGCCATTATGTATACTGGAATTAAATGATGAAGTAAATGCATTGAAAATGGTAGGAGTTGGGCCTCTCACTGTTGGAATGGAAATTTACAGATAAGCAAGGGTAGTAGAGGAGAGTGACTCATGTGTAAAAGATCTGTTTGGCTGACATCAGTATAATCTCATGTTTACCTTAATATAGCTCCAGATGGGTACATTTAAACATCTATAAATGTCCACATATAAGGGTTACTACACACACACACTTATTTCCTTTCTGTGTCAGCTGAGGGGGCCTAAAATAAATGGCACCTCAGTAGCAATAAGCACCTATCACGCAGATCTTGGTTTCTAATACCATTCTTCAATATCAGGAACCAGGGCTCCCTGGAGAAATGAATGACTCTAGGTCTGGGGCAAAAAAAAATGTACAAAACGAGCCAGTACATCTCGTAGTGCCCACAAATAAGAAAGTGCCAAACACAAAATGACACAAAGTATGTTGGTAGGGTTATGTTAAAGGGACACAGGAGCCAACTGAAAGAGCTTTCAAAGACTAAAGCTGGAAAATTTGGGGCAACAAATAAAGCAGTATTGATTTATAACCCAAAGTATAAAACAAACATCAATGCATCCATATGTTATGGATAAACAAAATCAATACTGTGGGCTATGAGTAGTAACTTCCTTACAAAGAATACAGTATAGAAAAGGGGATTAAAGAGGAGCTTTGAGGTGTTGAAACCTGCAAAACACTAACTCAGGCATGTGATCAAGTTCAACATCAAAGACGATGCCTGGTTGAGAGTTGTGAAGTACTATTCTCATCGCATCATATGAAGTGCATACCTATGGGCCTCAGAAAAAGGTGGGCCAAAGGAGACCTGGAGAACACAGGGGAGAATATAGGGAAAAGCATCCAAGTTTGAAAGAAAACCTTGTTATCAAGTGTCTTCACATAAAATACAAATGTGTTTTCAAAGGCTGCCCTTTCTGTCTTTTGATCACATTTGGGTTGTATCCTCAGCATAACGTTAAAAAAAAAAAATTCTGAGACCAAAATCAACTCTCAGGCTATCAGATTAATGTGTGTTGAAGGTGTGTAATATTTCTACATGTGATTTATAATCATAAGGAGTTGCTTCCTCTCTTCCAACAAGATTGATATTAAAGGTAGGTTTTTCACAATTCTTAAAACGTGTTGGAAAAAAATGTGTTGGGAGAGTCTTGCTTATATAACACTTGAACAATTATATTGTCTGATTACAGAAAAAGACATTTTAGTATTCTAACTAAAGTCCTTCACACTGGAAACAATATCTCAAATACACTACATTAATGTTTTATTCACAAAATGCATCTTGACCAGCTTGCAACGTAAAGACACCCAAAGGTGTCCAGTGATCTCATGTAGAAATGTTGCTGATTTCTCTTTCCAGATTTCTGAGCAGCTGACAGAAGAGGGAAATGGTTTATACTACTTTAAAACCCCTTGGTGATTGGAAATGAGTGCTTTGCTGCTCTTGTCATTGGAACAAGCAGTTTTAGAGTCATTTGGAGCTTCACATCAACGCATTTGACAACAAATTGCTGGACAGAAATTCCCATCAGTGTTACTCCTGAACTTTTCCAAGGTTGCCCTAGGCTGTAGCCCAGTTTCTCAGCATTCAGCAGGTAGAAACCTTACCAGTATTGACATTTGTGATGGCATCATTTATTTATGTGAAATGAGGACCGATTTCTCACTTAAGATTGCACACATGAAATGAGCAAGGGGAATGTTACATTCTTCCTGTAAATGGAATGACACCACAGGTGTTAGGTGCTCTGTACTTATAAAGGCAAAATAATGGTTTTATGGAATTGCATCTCTGTATACTTACTCTGCATGGCATATCTCTAAGCAGCTGTCCGATGAACTACACTATGTGAACAATGGGTTTAAGGAGAGCTGGTCTTGAAGATGGGAAGTGGGAAATGTAGTTTGTAAAAAAAAAAAAAAAAAAAAGACATGTACTTCTTCCTTTTTGAGTACTCCAATTTCATTGTAGAAACACTTAAAAAAATAGCCATTCAATTGGGTTAGTGGAAAGACATTATTGAAATGGTTTTAAGTTAACGTGAAATAGTATTGCCAGCAGGAAAACCTCTCCTGGTGTGCTCTCCTAATTCTTAAGTAGCTCAACAACCTCATAAATCACCTTGCTGCAATGCTCATCAAATCTGCACATCATACAAAGCTGGAGGAAAAAGAAATCAGTTAAATGAGTGAAGTAAGAACTAACATATCTTTTTCAACTACAACAATGAGCTGAATTTAACAGGACAAAATGTGAAGGTTATACATATTGAATCACTTATCTTGGTTGAAAAAATTCTACTCTCTGAATTTCATGTAGATGGGGAATATTCCATCCTAGCACAACTGTTAGTAGCTAATATTTATGGATTAAATAGGGATGAAGCACTGTGCAAAGATATTTGTAGGTTTTCTCCATTTATTCCTGAAAACAAAGTTGTGGGACAAGTCATTCAGATTAATAAATCTATTTTGAGGGTCTCCATCTTGGCAACAGAAAATTTATCTCATTTAAATTAATAGAGATTATTAACCTAGTAAGCTACCCCCCTAAATTTAATGTTGACAACATGTCAGTTTTTTTTATTTTTAATTTTAATTCTATAAAAAAGAAACCTCTAGTATGCCTCCTTGAAGAATTTTTTTGTAGGAAATTTTTATATAAAAAAAGCTTGTTATATTTTTTTCAGTAATACTAGCAACAATAATGCTGGCAAAAGTTTATTAGATTTTTAATTGTCAGTTCAGTAGGTGAGTTGTTAGTAAGGAAAGTTCTTAAATTCTTTAATGTTTATATGAAATTGTTTGAACATTTTATTATGAATCCATATTTCTTCTTGGAAGGGTTCTGTCATGTCCAGGTTTGGAATAATGCTACTTCATTATTTATCATACTATGGAATAATTATTCCTCAACATTTTTTCCTTATTTTGCTCTCAGGGCCTTTTAAACTTTAAAAATATTTTCCATATAAGAATATTTTTTATTCTTTTAAACCTTTCATGCCTTCTAGTGGATAGAAAAAGTTTATGCTGATTTGAATACCAAGTGTTCTGTTTATTTATATATGCATATATATTACATATATATATATCATTACACTGCATATGTATATTTTTCATGAGATTAACTGTAAATTAAAACTCATATTTATGTTACATTGTCCTCCTGAAAAACAAAATTTACCTGGCAGTTTCTGTGTCTCTCACCCTCATCTACCATTCACTGCTTTGTTAGTATTCTGTAAGATTTTATTTCTGGACATAATGAGCACAACTCATTCAGAAAGTACTTTTGTGACTTCAAGTTTGGAAAATGTATACTCACCCAGTAGGAGCATTTTCCTAAGGGACTGCTATCAGTGCCTGTTGCAGCAGGTGGGTGATAAAAACACAGCAATGGTTAGCTCAATCCTGGGTAGAGGAATCCTGTGCTATTGGGCCCACTCACAGCCTCCATCGTCCATTCCACCATGGCCACTCCTTTCGTGAGAAATGATGGTGTATCCTCCAGGGTGATCCCCAAATGAGACTATAGTGTGGCAGTACTTCAATTACAGATGACACCAACATATTGTGTGATCCGTCTGTGAACTAGATGCGAAATAGGTTTCCTTGGTCAGCCATGTTGCCATAGATACAAGTAGTTGGAGAGTTTTCAGTGCAAACTGAAAGGCTGAACCATTTTTAACAAACAATGAAGGACTACAGCTTTCAAGCGAACACCTGACTCTGTGTTCTTCGAAATATCCTGCTCAGTGTGAAAAGCGTTGAGTGCATAGTGCCTTGTAGTCAGGATCTCAGACCCTACTTCATCTTAGTTACAGAACAGAAACTTTACTTTTTGTTCTTGCTTGAAGGAAAAGTACTTTTCTGCTGCAAAAGACGTAGGTTCCAGAGTCTTAGACTTATGCCCTGGGATTTTCTCATCGCGGGTTACTGAAAATATGACCCAGTATTCTTATCTACAGTGAATACTTCCAGCTGGATCTGCTGGATCATGTGCCCTGAGGAATAATCTGCCATGACACCCTTGCTTGTTCCCAACTCCGCTTAATAGTGGAATATTTCTGAATTGCCAATGAAAGTGTCAGAAAATTTTCCTACTCAGAATGCAGAATCTTCAAATTCCCAAGGGGTACACCCAGTCTGTGTCTTGTTCTAAGTGGTAGGTGGTGAAACTTTATGACTCAGTGGTATTGCCATTCCAGCATGCTCTATGCTGCTCGATGTCTAAACATTTTACCCAGATAGCAGAACCCTGAAATTTCATGGAGTCCATCTCCCATCCTCTGATATACAGACATCTTGCTTGAGCATCTAGGGTAGTTGATATTTTATTATTAATAGGTTGAATTATAATATATATATATATATATATATATATATATATATAATTGGCAATTGGATTTCCTGGGACTTTAATTTTTCTCCCAGGATTTCTAAAGCAGCAAGCAAGAACCAATAATCTCCACACTCTTTATAATAATCATTATACCTATACTGTTTAAGTGCCACAGAACTTAATTGTCACACACATTAGAGTGATGCTGTCGCAGGTCAGGCGTGACGACCACCCTCATTTATCTATTAACATAAGGGACATCGTTGCCATCTGACTGTCAAATGATACATTACCTGAATCCCATTCTAAGATTTGGTTTTCTACCTATAGTCGTGGTTCAAAAAAGTCTCTTTAGAAACAGTCCCCAAGATAAAGTCTTGTGAGCAGTTCATTGACCACAAAAGTAATCCTGGGGAGTCAAAGTCCACAGTAGTGGAATAAAACAGAAGAAATTCCACAACTCACTCTAACCTCAACCTAGCCTTGAGTAGTAGAGGATGGCAACTAAGAAATAGATATTGACCCTTTGGATTCCTCAGGTAAATAGTTCGTAGGGCTCTAAAGCACCTTATGGAATGCGTCTCAGAACTATCTACCTGAGGAATATTGGGTATTGGCATCCCCATCTTTCTGGGTTGCACATGAGTGGGGCTCTACTGGGTTGCCCCAGGCATACCAGGCTACAGCAACAAAGAAGCCCTGAGCAGAAGAATAGGTCATGGTACATCTCAGGGCAAGGCATTATCCAGTTGACCTTGTGCAAAGCTGGGGTAGAAGTCTGATAATTATGGCTTTCTGCCACTCTGATTGGTATGGGAATTAGGGTAAAGAGAAATTTCAACAGCAAAAAAGATACTTTTTAAATTAACTTCCAGACTTCTCAACTTACTCCATGTCTCATGATTTTATTAGTAATATAAATCTTCAGAAGATTTCTTAAGTTTTAATTCATCATAAATTAACTTTGAGGAGCCTATCCTATCTAATCTGCTTTTAACTGCCTCCATCATGGCTTTTATTTCTTAAGCCATATTTTATTCTACTTTTCATCTTTATCTCAGATCATTCCATACTTATGATCACTTCTGAACCTTTAGGTACAAAGATGAAGTAGCTTAAATTTTATTAAGAATTTAAGTCAGAAAATTTCTGAAAGTTTCTGCATTATAGTCTTTGATTTATATGAGGGTTTTCCTCCTTTTGCATTACAGCATTTTTCTTAATTCCAATTTCTCACATTTACTTTTTCTTAAGTGGATGATCTTATAGGAAATGATCTCTTTAGCTACTACTGGCTTGCAGAAAGTAAAAATTTGTGTTTGAGTTGGTTGCATGCCACTTCCTAATTTCTCCTGATCCAGATACAAGTGGGAGTGGAGGACAGCAAAAGTATATACATATTTTGTAGTCATAATTGGTTATCTCAGTTCACATGACTACCAATTTGAGATGGCTGAAGAAAGTTGGAAATATGGGAAGGCAGGACAAAATAACTTTGGTATTTTTAGAAACTATGGATGAAATCCACACTAAAGAAAATGAGTACTGCAAGGTTATGATCTTTAATTGTATAAATTATGAGGTTTTCTTCCAGCAACCATAAGCTTAATTATTATAATAAGCTTAATTATCTATTGCTCACATGCTGCTCTTTCTTTGAAATTGATGGAGTCAGTCCTTTTAGAGTATCATCAAACTGGCTCCTTTTGTATTATATTTCAAAGAAATGTTTCAATATTTTTAGCACATAGATGACATGCTTCCCAAATCGTTAGTACCAAAATATGTTCTTACCTATTTTTATATTTCGTTGGTTATGTCAGTAGTAATCCAGGGGTTAGTGGCTGCTCTGCACATGAGCTTTTGTCAACATTTACAATAATGATTGTGCACAAAATTTTAAAGAAGTTCTCTCAATCAATTTATTTTTATAAGGAAATGTATTTTTCCTAGCAGCCAATCGAATAAATAAATACCTAAGTCCACATTTGCCGGAATGATGGGCATGATTATTGGTAATTACAGCTATTTTTAATCATTCAATTCAGGCCTATAACTGAACTGAAAAAAATGTTAAGTTATAATTCTACTACATGTATGAGAACTTTTAAAAAAATAATAAAACTGCAAGAGAATAGAGGTCAAACATAGCTAATCAAGTGACAGAGAAAACTGTATAAACGCAGTCCTACTCATGGATACTGTGAAACTGAAGAGCCATGTTCCTTTAATCTTAACCCAATCTTGTGGGCGAAGACTTACTGTTTGGGTGGGACCTTTTGATTAGGTTGTTTCTGATTTGCTAGATCAGTCTTTCTTCCCTCTATAAAGAAAGCGAATCTCAGTACTACTTCTGACTCTAGTAAGTTTTGGACAAAATTTTCCTAAAAATAGTTGGTGTGCACGTAGGAATCAGATTTTAGAATCAGTTAGTTTGCATTTTCATATTGGGATGCTCACACATTATTATTTTGAGAAAAATATTATTTTAAAGCAATGATGAAATGAATCAAATAGAATCATTCAAGATTTCTTAATGTGAGATCCATATTTATGCCAAATTTATATATATCACTGCACATATTTCAACATTATATAGGTTCCATTATCAAAAGATAATTTCTAACCCTAATTAAAATGTAATAAGTAATGATTGCTCACCCTTCCACTGCACCAATGAAAAAATCTACAGAAAATGCACATTTTTGAAAGACATTGGAAGAAAATAGAATTAAATGAACCAAAATTCCACAAAAGGAATAGACTTGCCTGTGGGTATAATATTTCAATAGGTTTTTCTCTTTCCTGGAGTCTAGATGTGGGCTGAGAAATGATTGAGTTTTGCTCAAAGAGAGATGAGCTAGAACAACAATTTGAAAAGTTTAAAAACTTTAAGTGTGGCCTATTTCCCCATGATGGATTTGTATTTTGAAATATCCTTAAGCAAATGTACCATGGTGTCCCCCACGAAATATTCATCAAATCTGGAAGCGGAATAAAACAGGAGACCAATGAATAAAGGTACAATCTCTGCAGTGTTGGCAGGTGTAGAGTCCTGCTAAGTCATTACAAAGTCCAGATGACAAAGGCCCAGGGAACAGAGACTAAAAGGGCATGCAAAACTTTATCACATGCACAATGGACCCCCAAATCCATTCAATCTTGCATTGAATTGTGATGATCGGCCCTTTTTTCTGCATCCTTATCCAAGTAAAATAGGAGTACTCTCTGGTTCCAAAGCCTTTATGGTGCCTTATACCCCAAGTCTGGCATACAAATAAAAAATAATTAGCAGACATGCAAAGATGAGGAAAAGGTGCTAATATTAAGAAAACATACTATAGAACCAAAACAAAAAATGATTCAGGTATTAGAGTTAGCAAAAAAAGGGCATTAAATAATTCATTCTTATGTTGCTGAAATTAGAGAAAATGATTTAAAATGATGAAAAGTGGAGAATTTCAAGCATTTTAAATCTATAGAATTTTTGATATTTAGAAGTCATTAAATGAATGTAACAGCAGTCTAGGCCCACACCCACAGGGATTTCTTGAGCTAACTCAATAACATCACACAAAAAATTATCCAGGGTGAGGCAAAAAAGAAAAAAAAATGAGTGGAAGAAATATAATGGAACATTAGAAAATTTTATCCCACAACATAGCAAAATAAAGTAGAAAAATCATATGATCATCTCAGTAAATGCAGAAAATTTCACAAAATCAAACAGTTTTCATAGTTTTAAAAAAATGTATGAGAAAATTAGGAAAACAAGTGAACTTAACTTTATTTAAGGGTATTATGGTAGTTTGGAACTACATGTATCCCAGAAAAACATGTTCTTAAAGTTCAGCCATTCCTGTGGGGGCAGACCCATAGTAAATAGAACTTTTGATGAGGTTACTTCAGATAATGTGTGACCCACCTCAATCAGGATGGGTCTTAATCCTATTACTGGAGTCCTTTATGAATAGAATGAGTACCTAGAGCTAGAGCTAGGGAGAGTGCACGGGTGCAAGAGTGGGGCAAGACGTGGGGGGAGGGAGGGACTCATTGATGGAGGTTGATTGAGAGAAAGCCAAAGAAGCAAGAAGCTGAAATCAACGACCCAGCAGATGTCACCATGTGCCTTGCCACATGACAGGGGAGCCAAGGACTGCAAAAAGCTGGTCTCTGGGAAGAAAATATTGCCTCAGTGACATCTTGATTTGAACATTTTCGTGGTCTCAATATCTTGAGTAAATAAATTTCCTCAGTTTAACTTAACCATTCATCATCTTTGTTGAAGCTGCCTAGGAAACTAAAATAGACATTTACCAAGGAAACTACTGCTAACACCACACTTAATGGTCAAGTATTAAATACATGTCCCCTGAGGCAAGTAACAAGACAGTAATTCCATGAGCACTCCTTCAACTTAACATTGTAGTGAAGGGGCTAGCTGGTATAAGTAAGAAAATAGAAATTAAAGTTTTAAATATTTAAAGTCATAAATTAAAACTGACATTATTCATTTTTGACATGATGGTATAACTAGAATCTGTCTACAAGCTACTAAAATTAATATATGGATTTGACAAAGTTGCTTATGCAAGGCCAGTATACAAAAATCAATTGTATTTCTATATATTAGAAGTGAACATTTGGATCACGGAGTTGAAAAACCATCATCTATTATCTAGATGGCAATCCAATGAAAGTTATGTAATATCTCTACAATGAAAATTTAAAATGTTGCTGAGAGAAATCAAAGAAGACATAAATAAATGGAAGGGTATGCAATGCTCATACTTCATAAGATGCAAAGTTATTAAGATGGCATCACTCCCAAAAATGTTCAATAGATTTAAAGTAATTCCAATAAAAGTCCAAGTGGGAACTTTTTTGTTGAAATTAATAACATCTTGTCATAATTCATATGGATGTGAAAATGGCTTAGTATATTTAAGGCAATCTTGAAAAAGAGCAAAGTTGGAGAATTTACACTAAATATCAAGACTTACTAAAAAGATACTGAATAAAACTAAGTATTAGTGTTAAGATAGATATTACAGATAAATAAAATAGCTGGTTAGCCCAGAAACAGTCCCCTACATAATTCATCATGACTTATATTAAGAATACTGCATAATTTAGTACTTATATTTGTTTCCTAGCTGCTAAAACAAATATGTTACAATAGAGTTTTTTAAAAACAGGAATCTATTGGCTCATTGCTTTGAGAGGCTAGAAGGCTTGCTTCCTCCAGGATCAGTATCTCCTGGCTAGCCAGCAATCTTTGGGGTTCCTTGGCTTTTCTATCATGTGGCAAAAGCACATGGCATTGTCTTCTCCTTTTTCTTCTAGGTTCCAGCTTCTGGCTGCTCCCTATGATTTCCGATTGGAAAAGGAGATTCCTGTCTTTGTGGCAGGCAATATCCTTTGTTGACTGTAGATGAAATAAACTATAGATGTAATCAACTGACCAATGATTTAGATTCTTCTATTAAATGCCCTCAAAATAAACCAGTACTCACTAGACCAAATAACTGAACTGGAAAAGTTGATTCAGGACATTAACCATCACAGTAGGGAAATTGTAGTACTTTTCAATACATGGTCCTGGAGCAATTATGTATTAGAAGAATACATACAGACCCCATTCCTGAACCTTTGCACACAATTTAATTTCAGGCAATTAGTAGATCCTGTTGTAGAAAGCAAAATAATAAAGGTTTACAAGGAGGGTAGACAAAACTTTCTTAAGAAGGACATAAAATTTTAGTAAACCATTTTTAATGATAAGAAATTGATTTTCATTACAGTTAAAAAAATTATGTCCTTCAAAATATCATATTAGAGCAGAGCAAAAAAGGAAACTGACAGCCTGGGAGAAGATATTTTTTTCATACATATATAAGAAAAAACCACATGTATAATAAATATAATTAATTTTATTAAATTTATAAGAAAAAAACACAAGGAAATAATGAAAAAAAAAACCTAGATAGGCACTTTTCAAAAGAACCTACAAAGTAATAATGAAATAGAAAATACATATTCAGCCATGAGAAAAATTCAAATTAAAATCACAACACAATTCTTTCATTATAATGATTATAATCAACGTAACAACAAAGTTTTCTCCAGAATGTAGCCAACCAGGATTCTCTTGCATTGCTGGTGGGAATGTAAACTGGTATAAATATTCTGGAAACCTGTTTAGCAATATCTATTGACCTCTATTTATACCTACCCTATAACCAAGCAATTTAATTTCTGGGCATATACCATATAAATAAAAGTAAAAGTTCATGAATGACTTGTACAAAAATATTCATAAAAAATTTACATAGCCCCAAACTAGAAAAAGTCTAAGTAACCTTTAAGAACAAATTGGGGTAACAAATCATGCTGTATCTACCCAGTGATGAGAAAAAACAAACTGCAGATACATTCAACACCATGAATTAATTTCACAGTTGTGATGCTAAATAAAAGAAGTCAGGTATAGAGTGCATGGCTATAATCTGAAATTTCAAAAGGAGGCACATTTGGTATAGGGTTTTAGAAGTGGTAATAGTGGTTACATTTGGAGGGGTACAGATGAGCTTTTTGGAGTATTAGAAATATTAATATTGATGGTTTTCACCCATGCAAAATATGTGTAAAAAGTAGTCATTGAAAGTTAATGTGATTTCCTGTTCCTAAGCTATAGTAGAAATCTAATTCTATTTTTCAATAATTACATATGATTATTACTGAAAGTTTTAATTTTCCCCCCAAAATTAACAGTTTGTTGAGGATTTACTTTGAAGTGGCCAGAGAATACTTTCCATTTAATTTTAGAACTGTCTTAAGTGGTACATGCTGCAGATTTATCTTTCTTAGTGATCATGTATCGCAACCTTTCATGGTTATCATTTAACTAACACCCAGAAATAAAGAAACAATAAAAACCAAAATTCTATCTGTCACAGAAATAACACTAGATCTCAGTAAATGCGTTTCAGTGGAATCTTCAAAGAATGCATAGTTTTTAACAACACTATAAAGCTCATGAAAATGAGGGGGTGTAAGGGTGGTTCATGGGAGAATTCTCGCCTGTCATGCAGAAGACCTGGGTTTGATTTCCAGTCTGTGCACTTCCCCAAAAAACAAACAAGCAAAACAAACAAACAAACAAAAACTCAACAAAATGGTGCTGCAATAATGGGCAACTCACATGAAAAAATAATGAAATATGACCCTTGCCATACAGCATACAAAAAAAAAAACACTTCATGAACTTCAGTTCATGAAAATAAAGTCTATCAGAAGAACCAGCAACTTTTGGTGAAAAACATATATAAAAATATATACAAATTTACAAAAGCTTAATTATTAGTAAAAATTAGGAAAGGAGGAATATATTAAAATATTATACTTGCTATTTTAAGTGAACACTGTTGACATATTACAGAAAAAAACTATCCCAAAGAACATTTCATCCCATAACAATAAAGACAAAGATGATAGAAAACTAAAAGTGAAGCAAATACTTTTCTTTATACAATTTTCTCCTGATGCTGTATGAACAAAACATGATTTACTATAACAAAACATGAAAGATTCTCAAAGGTAAATTATGGATGTAAAAAAAAAAGAGTTGAAATGTTCAGCTTTGTTTTCTAAAGGAATATACCCTAAATATATGGCAAAGAAATGTTTTTTTTTCATGGCACCAAGTAATTATGTCCCTTGGTTTAATACAAAAACCTTTTATATTATGGATCTTTGTTGCTAAGGAAAAAGGAATGCTAGTTAAACTGGAGTTTGCTGAGGTGCAATATGATTCCATATTTTGTCTATATGCTCTCTTTTAGTAGCTATGATTGCATATTCGATATGAAGATATGTTTAGTTATACAATTGATAAAATACACACACGTGCACATGCCTCCCCCTCCTTGACATTTTTTTTATTTTCTCATTTGTAAAATGGTGCATTATTCACTTACTCAAATGATATTTACTGAGTACCTATTGCATTTCAAAGATTATAAAGGGTCCTCAAGATACAGCAGGGAACAAAAAACAATATCTTTAAAATGCTAGTTCTTAACCAGTAACAAAATTTCCTGAGAAGAAATGCAGGAAATTAGTATACAACTTCAGTTCTCACTCGTAGTTAAAATTTAAGTTCTCGCCTTTCATTCTGTAGCTTTTATTTCCATACACCATAACCAATCTTAAATTTATGTGCATAAGAAACTCAGATAAAAATATTAATAATAGTAATATATATGAACTGTATCTATACATGAGGCAAGCTATATATAAAATAAATGCTGGTTTATACATTTTTGTTCTAAATGAGTACAAGAACTAAATTATTGATTTCTTCATAAACATATTCCCCGTAGGACTCTATATCTTCCTTAATTGCTTTTGGATGTTTATATTTCGTAACGCTTTTTTTTTTTTTTTGCCTTTTCGGCATCAAATCAGATCTTAAATCATTTTCTTGTTAGTTATATTCTGTGATTGCTATAGCAGAAGCACATAATCTAATCAAATCCACATTATTCTGTTAGCAAAATATATTCTTAAATCTTCACCAATACTTAGCTCAGACTTTTGAAATTTCCCACCTCTGGTATGAATATCTAATTTTGTAGTATTAGTATAAAGAGAAGGGCAGAAATTAAAATGATTGAAAGAAATAAAATTTCCCGGTTTACAAAGGTTAAATGATCCTTCCCCAATAACATTTTTTTAAGACTTCACTATTTTGACCTTCTTCTGTTAAATTTCTAATTGTCATTCCAGTTATTCTAAGAGAACAAATTAGAGAGCCAGGAATTCAAATTTAATTTCTTCTGGGGATTCTCACTTTCAAACACCCTGTCTTCACCTAGGGGATGTTAAGTCGCTAAGTCAGAAAAAAATAGAATTTATCATGAGCTCTCTTTATTTTTGATCTAGTTGTTCTATTTACAAGAGTATTTACATAGACGTTAAGCTGTGATCTAACATGTAAGAATGGTAACTAACATTTTGGGGGCCGTTTCTCAATCCCAAGCACTGTGCTTTACATGTTATCAGCATTTAGCAGTGAAAATAATTAGGAAAAATATAGTCACAATTAGATTCTGCCATAATCGAGCACTATTTTTTAAAGATTTAGAAAAACATACCCACTCAACATCCTGTTTCCCATATTCCCTCTCTAACAGATTCCATGAATTCAAGAGAAATGTGTATTTTCATTGTTTTTGTTAGGTGTATGTTAATCTATTCCTAGCAGATACTATTAATATTATAAAAGTAAATCTCTTTTTAATGTATACAGTTTATCAAACTTGAAAACTAAAGTAAAAAACAAGATATCCAAACATAAATTCAGAAATTTCTGTATAAGACATTTTTTCCTAACCAATTCGTCTAGTCTAAGTAAAAAATGATGATGAAAAAATTAAGAGGTCGAAATCATTTGTAAGAATAGCTTCCAATTTTACACGATGTTGATTGCCTCTCTGCTTTGAAAGATGAGGAAACATATTCTTCCCCAACCCCTCCTTCAGTTCATGTATTCTTATATTGCACATAAAACATTTATTGATTTGCACATTTATTTTTTAAGCAATGACCTTCCTTGCCTCCTAAATTTCAGAATTTATCGTTATGATCTGCTAACCTTCTCCTATGAAAGGGCAAAAATGCAATTTCTAAATGAATGTACAATAAATTCTAATACTCAAAACACCTGAGCAGTATTGTAGATGAGTAGCTAATCATTTCTTAGTCCTCTGGTCTCAGGAGATTCTTGGATGCTACCATTGATTCTTCATTTTTTTTTCTTTTATACAGAAACAGAAATATTTCCCATTTACATCAATTAAACAATATTTTAAGTGAGTAAATAATTGAATCCTTAATAAGAAGAGGGGTTTTCAAGAATTTCATTGTATACATTGAAATTATATAGTTTTATCTGGATTACAGAAAGATTACTTGCTTTCAAAAGCAAACTGCAGGGGGAAAAAAAAAGCGAACTGCAGGGCGGGCCACGGAGGCTCAGTGGCAAGAGTTTTTTTTCTATCATGCTGGAGATCCAGGTTCGATTCCCGGAGCCTGCTCATGCAAAAAACAAACAAACTTCCCTAGGACACTTAAAATTTGCTTTGACTTATTTCAATGTGGCAGGCTTACAGATATATTTTAGTAACCACAAGTATGATTCAAATAAGCATTTTTTAAATATATCATGTAACTCTCTCAATGTCAACAAAAGATGGGTGTTTTTACAATCCTCACTGTCCATAGGAAGCTGAAACTCAAGAAGATTAAGCAAATTAGCCAAAGTCAGGTGGTTCACACATTAAATCTAAGTCTGAAACTAAATTTTGTGTCATTTCCAAACCTCTATGCTAATTAAAGTGCTCGTTCTTAGTATGAACTAAGTTGCTCTCTATTGACCCTGAACTGATAACTTACCGACTTCTTCAGAATTTCTATTTTTTTGTTAAGTTCAAGCATCAATTTAATTCTATGGATGATAAGAAGTCAGTTTCTTATGAATCAAATAGAGAAAATTTATGATAAATTTGAACAGGCACAAATGAGCCTTTGCAGGCCTTCCATTAATTTGAAAATAGTGATGTCATTATCCATTAGACAGAGTGGAGCAGGCAGTTTTGGGAGGATGTAAGGCACATATACTTATAAATCAAGAATAAAAAGAAACATAATTATTTCAAGTAAAATTCAAAGTACTTTAGACAGTAAATATATATTTTGTTATTATATATAATATTTCACTTGATTCTCACAAAAGTCCCATGGACTAAGTAAAGAACGTTATGCAACTTTATAGAAAATAAAACTGATAGGCTGGAATAAAATGACTCACCTATGGCCAAAATAACTGCAAAATTACATACTGCAGTTAAAAAGGCAAAGAGACCCTATTTTGACAAACTGACTCAAACTTTTAATGAAGTACAGAGTCCAAGAACAGTCAGTAATCTTGAACAAAACACTTGGGAAAATAGCTATATCACTTATTAAAATATGATATAAAGCTAAATCAAATAGTGTGGTACTAGCACATAGAGAAATAAACAATGCAACAGTATAGAGGGTTCACAAGCTAACTTTAGTTATAACAAAGATATAACAAAGATAGCACTGTAAAACAATGGGGAAAGGATAAGCCATTCAATAAATAGTGCTGAAGTAACCAGTTCTACCTACAGGAAAAAAGAAAAACAAAAAAACTAAAACAAGTCACATGATTTTTTTATTTAAATTTGAAAAGGAAAAGTATAAAAAAAAGTTCTATGATTTAGGGAATTAGAGAAATTTCTTAAACAACATTCAGTTCATGCAAACCATGAGAGAAAGATCCATAGACTCAAGTCCACTAAAATTAGAGATTTCTGGTCATTAAAAGACACTATGAAATGAAAGCATAAGCCATAAACTGAGAGAGTTTATTTGCAACTTTGTATATTAATATAAAAAATACTGCCCAAAATCTATAAAAAACTTCTAAAATTTAATTAGAAAAAGACAAATAATCCATTAAGAAGAAAAGGGCAAAAATATGGTGATGTTTCACAGAAAAACATATACAAGCATAAAAAAAAGAAGATGCACAAGGGTAACAAATAACTATGAATCACATGGAGGTATCATTACAAAACTACAGTTTGAGTAGCTTAAAAACCTTACCATATCAAATGCTGTAGAACTCTTGATGTTTTCACCAACCGACAGGCAATGCATGATCAATGGACTCTATTTTTCACTACCTAGTTAGAACAGGGATATATCCTCTAAAATCCCAATATTCTCATTGGTGTATATGTTAGAGATATTCTTACACAATATAACAAGACACATAGAGTAATATTTATAGTAGCCCTGTAACAGAAATAATTTGAAACTATAAAAAATATACATGGGCAGGGAATGGATAAATATTGTGTGCCCAAAACAATGGAATACTATACAACCAGGAAAATGAATCTTCTCTAACTATAGGTATCAATATGCACCAAGCCGGAAAAAAACTTATGTTGGAGAACATAAGCCATCATAAAAGTCTGCTTGTAGATGAGTCTGTTTATATAAATTTTTAAAAGAAGAAAATTTATATAGTTTAAGGATATACATATAAAAGTGCTAAAAGAAAGTTAGAGAATGATTAATACAAAATCATGGCAATGGTTATCTTTGGGGCACAAGGACGATAGGAGACAGGAATACATTGCTGTAAAGGATGTAATAAAAGTCTGTTTCTTAAAGTGGATGATGTATTCTTCAGTATTCAATTTTTATTATTCTTTAAATATGCATGTGACTTAGAGATATATTTTTACAACAGAACTACTCTACAGTCTTTTTCAATTCTGTGTCTTGAGTGAAATGTATTTAACTTTAACTGGGGGCAATGTGATGTAGCAGAAGGAATGCACAGGTTTTAAGCTGGACTTATCTAGGTTTGAAGTTACACTTGACTATTTTCAGCATTTTAGCAACACAGACCCGGAAAAACATCCTTTAGGGCTCAGTTCACTCAAGTATTGTGAGAATGACATGAGATGACATATATAAAGCACCTAAAACAATGCCTGACTAATAGCAGACACATTTCAATAACTATTCCTTTCTCCTACTTTGTCATTCTGTCTTCAAAAAATTCCCTCATATGTGATAGTGACTCTAGTCTAGAAATGGGGCAAGGTATGTTTAAATGCTGTATCCAAAGTATCATAAGGCAGTCACATAACCAAGTCCCATTAAAGTTAAAAAAAAATTTATATAGATAAAAATATATTTAAATGTGTCATTTATTAGCATAAAACTATTATTTCTAAACCTTGAGTCACAAATTCCTTGAAAATTCCTTGAAAAATTTAAAGATGTTTGACTCATCTTTCCAAACCAAATATGCCCACACAGATACACTTAAAATTTTTCATATAATTTTAACGGGCACAAGAAGCCCCTGTGGCCCATATTACCCTTTTAAGAAACCCTGGTTTAAATGATTATTTATTGAAAACATTTTAAAATTTAAATCTTTTAAAACCTTAAAAAGATAGGTACAATAAGCAAGAGCAACTTTTCCTATAAGTTGATATTGACTGCATGGAAGCTTATTTTCAGATATTTCAAGTATGATTAATGAGGAGAACGGGGAAAGGGAGTTTACTAATACATCTTTATACTGAGTATCTTTTCAGTGCTCTTCTATAACATTAATAGCCAAGAAAAATTAAAATGCTTGGGAGTAATTCAGCATATTGCAAGGCATATACTGAATCATCTCCTGTGCAATGTTGATGGAATCTAATTAGTTATTAAGGAAATCAAAAGTACCCTAATAAGATTGCATTTTATGACCTCCTTATTGTTGATAGTTAGTCAAACACAGTATTTTATCAAGGGTCTGTTTGATAATATTTTTACAAATCAGTATGCAAATATGTGGTTTTAACTGTAGTCTCTGATTGAATATTCTATTAGAGATGAGAAAATTCATAATGTCAGAAATAGGGAAAAGAAAATTGTGGTATAATTATATTTCCAACATTCTTTAAGCACTTTCATCCTACAAGGATCAGTTTAAATGTCAGAAAAATGATTGACCAACGATATTCTGTAATTTAGTTATTGCCATCTGAAACAATTCACTTTGGATCAAGTTCTAGTATTCCACATTTGAAAACACTTTTCTCTTTGAGGAAAAATACTTTTATGCTTATCTTTTAAGCAATTCAGCTAATATAAACATACAATAACTTGGTCATCTACTGCTCTATTTAATAACTGACTAAACAAGTCATATATACATATTTACATGTGGCTATTTCTTAAAACTTGAATGCCTAGTATTGCCAAATTCTACTTTAGGTACCAGGGATGCAAAAATGAATAAAATACAGTTCCTACACTCAGCAAGCTCACGTTCTCCTTTGGAACATACAAATGAAACAAATATTCATGTTACAAATTACAATAAAAATATATGCCCACTTCAACAGTGGCACAAATCCAGAATAAACTCGTTCTGCATAAGCATTGAAAGTGTTAACCTTTTGGGAATCTCAAACCAGAGAGAGATGCCTGCAGCATGAGGTTCACTGCATGGGTGGTGAATGAGATTGGAGATGCTGTTGGAAGAAAAAGTCATATACAAGCAAAATAATTTGGCCCGTATCCTATAAGCAATGAAAAACAAATGAAAGATTTCATGCTAAAGAGTAATAGGATTTTTGCTTGTGTGTTTTAAGAGGGAAAACATAATCTTTTGAATCTTTTGATTGTATTGGGAAATAACTGAAGAAATGAGAGATGGCAGCACGGAAACTGTTCAGAAGACCCCTCCACAACTACAAGCCAAAGAGTAGAAGAAACTCTCTAAGACAGTGCTATATTTATAAGGAGAAAAGGTAGAATTGAAAAATATTATTTAAGACGTAGATTTTGCTTAATTTAAGAGAAAAGGAAAGAGAAACTTAGGAAAAGCTTCATTGTTTAATTGAAAAAAACAGGAAGTTGATAGTATCATGAACAAAATTAATGAATATCTACAGAAGCCCAAGTTTTGGAGAAGAGATGAAGTGCTTTACTGTGTTTTATTGAATTTGTAATGGAGTTGTTTTTATAATGAACAGAGTAAAGAATTACAGTGATATCAAATCAGCATATATGTGTTGATGGATAAATACTACATGCATGGAACAATAATTTCAATTGTGATCCCAAATATTTAAATTTTTCCATTCACCTTTATTTTGTATTCGTTTCTGCTGTGATTGCTATTTTACAAGTAAATATTTCACAGATGAGCTATATTTCTTTCCATCAGCAAGAAAGAAGGAATTCGATTTCCCATACAATCATGAGTTTTAGGATACATGAAGAAAGGAACTGTAGGGTATCAAATCATGATGTTTGTAGAAATTAAATGTTTGTGGTAAGTAATTGATTCTTTATTCCTTAGGTAGCAAGGAATATCATGGATCTGAGTACATTTAAATTAATCTACATGCAGAGTTTGAGACCACTTAATTTTTCATCTGAAGCAACCATTAAGAAGAGGGTTACAAAAATGAATGCATGACATATAAGTGCAAATGTTTTCATAAAAATGTAATATTTTCTAAATAATTTAATACTTCATGATTTTGAGCAACTCCTTGCCAAGTGTAATCTTTTTTCTCCAATGTTTTCATCTTTTCATATTCCCATACTTAATATATTACCTAACAATAATGGGTTTAATATCTGTCAAGTGAATGAATGAATATACGAATGACTAAATGAATGAATATATAAGCTAATGAATCAATAATAAAATTACAAAGATGTTGTTTTAACTAATTATGTCTGAAGTAGCAATTAATTTTATGTTTTTCTAAGTTAAAAAATATAGATGTGTACAAAATTGGTTATAATCATTTCATATCTCATAATATGCTTTTATAATGTTGCTCATCATGGTGTTTTAATAAGTGTCTACTATGTATCAGGCATTGTAAAAAGAACACTAGTTTCATAGAAATTATAGTCTAGCCTCATGCTCATTCTGTGTAAAATGTAAACATGTGTTTTAATATATTTAAATTTGATTTGATATAGAATGTGAATTTCAGAAGCAATACTGAGATACATTCATAGACTTGTAAATCTGAAGTCAATTTTCATCCAAAGCACGCATTTTAAACAAATGGTAAATCTACCAGTTAGAAGTAAAAGCAGGACCTTTGAAATATATACTGAGCCAAAGAAGCCACTTTTTGAAATTCCAATCACATACTATGATAATCATTTTCTGATGCAAATAAATATAATAAATAAAAACCTAAACTCTAATAGCAGTTGTAAAAGAAACTCTTTTACTAAAATTATACATAAATGGCAAATTCTTTTAAGTACAGCTACTGAGAAAAATCTTCCTCTTTAGTTTTATTCATGATAAGCCTCTTCTCAAATACTCAATAGTGGTAGAGTATGATTTCAGAACTAAAAAGACTTCATAGAGGATCAATCCTGTCATGGTGAGGTTCATGTATCAACTTGGCTAGGTAGTGGTGCCTAGTCATCTGGTCACGCAAGCTCTGGCCTGTCTGTTTCTATGAGGACATTTTATGGACTTAAATCATGATAATGCTGGCTGCGTCCATAGCTGATTGCATTTGTAATCAGCTAAGGGGAGTGTCTTCTGCAATGAGTGAGATGCTTAATCTAGTCATCAGTAGGCTTTAAGAAGGATTCAGAATAGACAGTCACTCTTCCTGCTTCAGCCGGCAAGCCTCTCCTGTGGAATTCATCCAGAACCTTCATCAGAATCACGAGCTTCACAGCCTACCCTATGGATTTTGGACTCTT